>CM033471.1:30494229-30541424 GCA_019447015.1 Hymenochirus boettgeri | reverse complement strand
TCTTCTAGAGACCAACTGTGTTTTGGGACCACAGTTTTCTCCTTTAAGTGTTTAGTAATGTGTGTTTAATCACAATAAATTTGTTATGCTGAATAAGACCCAGGAGTGCCTCGTCTATCTTCCAGTACTATCTATCTATCTATCTATCTATATATCATCTATTATCATATATCTATATCATATCACATATATACATATACATATTACACACTCTCATCACGGGACTTTAGCCAACCAACTCAATGTTTATTACATACGGTACAGTTACCGTTTCAGCTTTCACAGGAACCGTCCTCAGAAAGTACCCACTGACTGGGTATACAGTTTCTATTAAGGGACGTCCCCCCCCATATAAAAACCCTTAACACATATCTGCACTGCTCACACACTCTTATGGCTGTGCAAGCTCACAATTTCGTAAAGGAGCAGCAGTGTAAAGGAACCGCGGAATACAGGTAAGATACCTCAGGGCCCTTTATAAGGCGCGGTATCGCTATAAGAAGGACGAGCACGGAAATCTGTTGAATGTTTACACAATATTTTATTGGTGAGAGTTAAAATCATTGCTAGTTTGGATTACATTATTTTTTAGTACTATTTCTTTTATAACCTTAGTTCTCTTTATTCTGGTACTTTGCTTTTTTATTTTCATTTCCATGTCCTTGATGCTCAAAACATCGGAAAAACAAACACTTTTATATGTAACATTTTGATTATTTTATCACAAAATTTCAAACCATTATGCACCTGATTGATTTGTGCACATTGAAGAAAAGTAAAAGGCTTTTTTCTCAAGGATATTTTTATTTTATTAGCGAAAAAGATGTTTTTAATTTTCTCTTTAAAGACAAGTCCAACCCTTTTATTTCATTATCTGCCTTTCATAAGATATGTACAGTACACCACACCCATTGTATATGTTCCTCTATTATAGGGTATATTTATATGTACAGTCATCCACACCCATTGTATATGTTCCTCTATTATAGGGTTATTTATATGTACATACATCCACACCCATTGTATATTTTCCTCTATTATAGGGTATATTTATATGTACGTACATCCACACCCATTGTATATTTCCTCTATTATAGGGTATATTTATTGTACAGTACATCCACACCATGTATATGTCTCTTATATTAGGGTAATTTATATGTACAGTACATCCACACCCATTGTATATGTTCCTCTATTATAGGGTATATTTATATGTACATACACCCACACCCATTGTATATGTTCCTCTTTATAGGTATATTTATTGTACATCATCCACCATGTATATGTTCCCTATTATGGTATATTATTGTACGTACATCACACCCATTGTATATGTTCCTCTATTATAGGGTATATTTATATGTACAGTACATCCACACCCATTGTATATGTTCCTCTATTATAGGGTATATTTATATGTACGATACATCCACACCCATTGTATATGTTCCTCTATTATAGGGTATATTTATATGTACAATACATCCACACCCATTGTATATGTTCCTCTATTATAGGGTATTTATATGTACGAGTACATCCACACCCATTGTATATGTTCCTCTATTATAGGGTATATTTATATGTACGTAACATCCACACCATTGTATATTTTCCTCTATATAGGGTATATTTATATGTACGGTACATCCACACCCATTGTAATGTTCCTCTATTATAGGGTATATTTATATGACGTACATCCACACCCATTGTATATGTTCCTCTATTATAGGGTATATTTATATGTACGTACATCCCACACCCATTGATTGTTCCTCTATTATAGGGTATATTTATATGTACGGTACATCCACACCCATGTATATGTTCCTCTATTTAGGGTATATTTATATGTACGGTACATCCACACCCATTGTAATGTTCCTCTATTATAGGGTATATTTATATGTACGGTACATCCACACCCATTGTATATGTTCCTCTATTATAGGTATATTTATATGTACGTAACATCCACACCATTGTATATGTTCCTCTATTATAGGGTATATTTATATGTACGGTACATCCACACCCATGTATATGTTCCTCTATTATAGGGTAATTTATATGTACGTACATCCACACCCATTGTTATGTTCCTCTATTATAGGTATATTTTATATTACGTACATCCCACACCATTGTATATGTTCCTCTATTATGGGTATATTTTATATGTACGTACATCCACACCCATTGTATATGTTCCTCTATATAGGGTATATTTATATGTCGGTACATCCACACCCATTGTATATGTTCCTCTATTATAGGGTATATTTATATGTACGGTACATCCACACCCATTGATATTTTCCTCTATTATAGGGTATATTTATATGTACGTACATCCACCCATTGTATATGTTCCTCTATTATAGGGTATATTTATATGTACAGTACATCCACACCCATTGTATATGTTCCTCTTTATAGGGTATATTTATATGTCAATACAATACACCCCATTGTATATTTTCCTCTATTATAGGGTATATTTATATGTACGTACATCCACACCCATTATATATGTTCCTCTATTATAGGGTATATTTATATGTACGGTACATCCACCCCATTGTATATGTTCCTCTATTATAGGGTATATTTATATGTACGTACATCCACACCCATGGTATATGTTCCTCTATTAGGGTATATTTATTGTACAGTACATCCACACCCATTGTATATGTTCTCTATTATAGGGTATATTTATATGTACGTACATCCACCCCATTGTATATGTTCCTCATATTATAGGGTATATTTATATGTACGATAATCCACACCCATTGATATGTTCCTCTATTATAGGGTATATTTATATGTACAGTACATCCCCACCCATTGTATATGTTCCTCTATTATAGGTATATTTATATGTACGTACATCCACACCCATTGTATATGTTCCCTATTATAGGGTATATTTATATGTACAGTACATCCACACCCATTGTTATGTTCCTCTATTATAGGGTATATTTATATGTACAGTACATCCACACCCATTGTATATGTTCCTCTATTATAGGGTATATTTTAATGTACAGTACACCACACCCATTTTATATGTTCCCTATTATAGGGTATATTTATATGTACGATACATCCACACCCATTGTATAGTTCCCTATTATAGGGTATATTTATGACATACATCCACACCCATTGTATATTGTTCCTCTATTAGGGTATATTTTATTGTACGATACATCCACACCCATTGTATATGTTCCTCTATTATAGGGTAATTTTTATATGTACAGTACATCCACACCCTTGTATATGTTCCTCTATATAGGGTATATTTATATGTACATCCACACCCATTGTATATGTTCCTCTATTATGGTTATATTTAATGTACATACATCCACACCCATTGTATATGTTCCTCTATTATAGGTATATTTATATGTACGTAACATCCACACCCATTATATGTTCCTCTATTATAGGGTATATTTTAATGTACGGTACATCCACACCCTTTGTATATGTTCCTCTATTATAGGGTATATTTATATGTACAGTACATCCACACCCATTGTATATGTTCCTCTATTATAGGGTATATTTATATGTACAGTACATCCACACCCATTGTATATGTTCCTCTATTATAGGGTATATTTATATGTACGTACATCCACACCCATTGTAAATGTTCCTCTATTATAGGGTATATTTATATGTACAGTACATCCACACCCATTGTATAAGTTCTCTATTATAGGGTATTTTATATGTACGAACATCCACACCCTTGTATATGTTCCCTATTATAGGTTATTTATATGTACGGTACATCCACACCCATTGTATATGTTCCTCTATTATAGGGTATATTTATATGTACGTACATCCACACCCATTGTATATGTTCCTCTATTATAGGTATATTTATATGTACTACATCCACACCATTGTATATGTTCCTCTATTATAGGTGTATATTTATATGTACTACATCCACAACCCATTGTATATGTTCCTCTATTATAGTGTATATTTATATGTACATACATCCACACCACATGTATATGTTCCTCTATTAGGGTATATTTAATGGTACGGTACATCCACACCCATTGTATATGTTCCTCTATTATGGTATATTTATATGTCGGTACATCCACACCCATTGTAATGTTCCTCTATATAGGGTATATTTATATGTACATAACATCCACACCCATTGTATATGTTCCTCTATTATAGTATATTTATATGTACTACATCCCCACCCATTGTATATGTTCCTCTATTATAGGGTATATTTATATGTACGTACATCCACACCCATTGTATTGTTCCTCTATTATAGGGTATATTTATATGTACGTACATCCACACCCATGTATATGTTCCTCTATTATAGGGTATATTTATATGTACGTACCATCCACACCATTGTATTATGTTCCTCTATTATAGTTATATTTTATATGTACAGTACATCCACACCCATTGTATATGTTCCTCTATTATAGGTATATTTTATGTACGTACATCCACACCCATTGTATATGTTCCTCTATTATAGGGTATATTTATATGTACGTTACATCCCCATCTTGTATATGTTCCTCTATTATAGGTATATTTATATGTACGTACATCCACACCCATTTATATGTTCCTCATATAGGGTATATTTATATGTACGTACATCCACACCCATTGTATATGTTCCTCTATTATAGGGTATATTTTATGTAACGGTACATCCACACCCATTGTATATGTTCCTTCCTCATTATAGGGTATATTTATATGTACAGTACATCCACACCCATTGTATATGTTCCTCTATTATAGGGTATATTTATATGTAGGGTACATCCACACCCATTGTATATGTTCCTCTATTATAGGTTATATTTTATGTACGTACATCCACACCCATTGTATATGTTCCTCTATTATAGGTATATTTATAGTACGGTACATCCACACCCATTGTATATGTTCCTCTATTTAGGGTATATTTAATGTACAGTACATCCCACCCATTGTATATGTTCCTCTATTATAGGGTATATTTATGTACGGTACATCCACCCACACCATTGTATATGTTCCTCTATTATAGGGTATATTTATATGTACGTACATCCCACCCATTGTATATGTTCCTCTATTATAGGGTATATTTATATGTACAGTCACCACCACCCATTGTATATGTTCCTCTATTATAGGGTATTTATATTTACGTACATCCCACACCCATTGTATATGTTCCTCTATTATAGGGTATATTTATATGTACGGTACATCCACACCCATTGATATGTTCCTCTATATAGGGTATATTTATATGTACAGTACATCCAACCCATTGTATATGTTCCTCTTTATAGGGTATATTTATATGTACAGTACATCCACACCATTGTATATTTCCCCTATTATAGGGTATATTTATATGTACAGTACATCCACACCCATGGCATTTGTCGGCGACAGGGGTTGGGATCATGGGATTTGGCAGGACTGTGGAGCCATCCAGCCCCTTAACTATTTGTTACTTCTTTTGATGATAGAATGAGAACGGTGTATGCTAGAGAGGTGGTTCAGGACTCGTTTTACAGGTAATATTCTTGCCTTTCTTACTAGACCAACTTGTTTTGGGACCACAGTTCTCCTTTAAGTGTTTAGTAATGTGTGTTTAATCACAATAAATTTGTTATGCTTGAATAAGACCCAGGAGTGCCTCGTCTATCTTCCAGTATCTATCTATCTATCTATCTATCTATATATATATATACATATACATATACATATACATATACATATACATATATACACTCTCACGGGACTTTAGCCAACCAACTCAATGTTTATTACATACGGTACAGTTACGCGTTTCAGCTTTCACAGGAACCGTTCTCAGAAACTCAGAAAGTACCCACTGACTGGGTATACAGTTTCTATTAAAGGGCACGTCCCCCCCATATAAAAACCTTAACACATATCTGCACTGCTCACACAGCTTTATGGCTGTGCAAGCTCACAATGTCGTAAAGGAGGCAGCAGTGTAAAGGAACCGGCGGAATACAAGGTAAGATACCTCAGGGCCCATTTATGAAGGCGCGGTATCGCTATAAGAAGGACGAGCACGGAAATCTGTTGAATGTTTACACAATATTTTATTGGTGAGAGTTAAAATCATTTGCTAGTTTGGATATACATTATTTTTAGTACTATTTCTTTTATAACCTTAGTTCCTCTTTAATTCTGGTACTTTGCTTTTTTATTTTCATATTCCATGTCCTTGATGCTCAAAACATCGGAAAAACAAACACTTTAATATATGTAACATTTTGATTATTTTATCACAAAATTTCAAACCATTATGCACCTGATTGATTTGTGCACATTGAAGAAAAGTACAAGGCTTTTTCTTCAAGGATATTTTTATTTTATTAGCGAAAAAGATGTTTTTAATTTTCTCTTTAAAAGACAAGTCCAACCCTTTTATTTCATTATCTGCCTTTCATAAGATATGTACAGTACATCCACACCCATTGTATATGTTCCTCTATTATAGGGTATATTTATATGTACAGTACATCCACACCCATTGTATATGTTCCTCTATTATAGGGTATATTTATATGTACAGTACATCCACACCCATTGTATATGTTCCTCTATTATAGGGTATATTTATTGTACAGTACATCCACACCCATTGTATATGTTCCTCTATTAAGGGTATATTTATATGTACAGTACATCCACACCCATGTATATGTTCCTCTATTTAGGGTATATTTATATGTACAGTACATCCACACCCTTGTATTGTTCCTCTATTATAGGTATATTTATATGTACAGTACATCCACACCCATTGTATATGTTCCTCTATTATAGGGTATATTTATATGTACGATACATCCACACCCATTGTATATGTTCCTCTATTATAGGGTATATTTTTATGTACAGTACATCCACACCCATTGTATATGTTCCTCTATTATAGGGTATATTTATATGTACAGTACATCCACACCCATTGTATATGTTCCTCTATTATAGGGTATATTTATATGTACGATACATCCACACCCATTGTATATGTTCCTCTATTATAGGGTATATTTATATGTACAGTACATCCACACCCATATATGTTCCTCTATTAAGGGTATATTTATATGTCGATACATCCACACCCATTGTATATGTTCCTCTATTAGGGGTATATTTATAGTACGGTACATCCACACCATTGTATATGTTCCTCTATTATAGGGTATTTTATAGTACGTACATCCAACCCATTGTATATGTTCCTCTATTATAGGGTTATTTATATGTACGGTACATCCACACCCATTGTATATGTTCCTCTATTATAGGGTATATTTATATGTACGTACAATCCACCCCCATTTGTATTGTTCCTCTATTATAGGGTATATTTATATGTACGGTACATCCACACCCATGTATATGTTCCTCTATTATAGGGTATATTTATATGTACGGTACATCACAACCCATTGTATATGTTCCTCTATTATAGGGTATATTTATATGTACGGTACATCCACACCCATTGTATATGTTCCTCTATTATAGGGTATATTTATATGTACGGTACATCCACACCCATTGTATATGTTCCTCTATTATAGGGTATATTTATATGTACGATACATCCACACCCATTGTATATGTTCCTCTATTATAGGTATATTTATATGTACGTACATCCACACCCATTGTATATGTTCCTCTATTATAGGGTATATTTATATGTACGTACATCCACACCCATTGTATATGTTCCTCTATATAGGGTATATTTATATGTCAGTACATCCACACCCATTGTATATGTTCCTCTATTAAGGGTATATTATATGTACGGTACATCCACACCATTGTATATGTTCCTCTATTATAGGGTATATTTATTGTACGTACATCCACACCATTGTATATGTTCCTCTATTATAGGGTATATTTATATGTACGGTACATCCACACCCTTGTATATGTTCCTCTATATAGGGTATTTTATATGTACAGTACATCCACACCCATTGTATATGTTCCTCTTTATAGGGTTATTTATAGTGTACAGTACATACACACCCATTGTATATGTTCCTCTATTATAGGGTATATTTATATGTACAGTACATCCACACCCATTGTATATATGTTCCTCTATTATAGGGTATATTTATATGTACAGTACATCCACACCCATTGTATATGTTCCTCTATTATAGGGTATATTTATATGTACGGTACATCCACACCCTTGTATATGTTCCTCTATTATAGGGTATTTTATATGTACAGTACATCCACACCCATTGTATATGTTCCTCTATTATAGGTATATTTATATGTACAGTACATCCACACCCATTGTATATGTTCCTCTATTATAGGGTTATTTATATGTAGTACATCCACACCCATTGTATATGTTCCTCTATTATAGGGTATATTTATATGTACAGTCCATCCCACCCATTGATATGTTCCTCTATTATAGGGTATATTTTATAGTAGTAATCCACACCCATTGTATATGTTCCTCTATTATAGGGTAATTTATATGTTACGTACATCCCACACCCTTGTATATGTTCCTCTATTATAGGGTTATTTATATGTACAGTACATCCACACCCATTGATATGTTCCTCTATTATAGGGTATATTTATATGTACAGTCTCCCACCCATTGTATAGTTTCCCTATTATAGGGTATATTTATATTTACGATACATCCACACCCATTGTATATGTTCCCTATATAGGGAATATTTATGTACAGTACATCCACACCCATTGATATGTTTCCTCTATTATAGGGTATATTTATATGTACGTACATCCACACCCTTGTATATGTTCCTCTATTATAGGGTATATTTTATATGTACAGTACATCCACACCCATTGTATATGTTCCTCTATTATAGGGTATTTTATATGTACATCCACACCCATTGTATATGTTCCTCTATTATAGGGTATATTTATATGTACAGTACATCCACACCATTGTATATGTTCCTCTATTATAGGTATATTTATATGTACGGTACATCCACACCCATGTATATGTTCCTCTATTATAGGTATATTTATATGTACAGTACATCCACACCCTTGTATATGTTCCTCTAATAGGTTATATTTATATGTACAGTACATCCACACCCATTGTATATGTTCCTCTATTATAGGGTATATTTATATGTACAGTCATCCCACCCATTGTATATGTTCCTCTATTAGGGTATATTTATATGTACAGTACATCCACACCCATTGTATATGTTCCTCTATTATAGGGTATATTTATGTACAGTACATCCACACCCCATTGTATATGTTCCTATTATAGGGTATATTTATATGTACGATACATCCACACCCATGTGTATATGTTCCTCTATTATAGGGTATATTTATATGTACGGTACATCCACCCCATTGTATATGTTCCTCTATTATAGGGTATATTTATATGTACGTACATCCACACCCATTTATATGTTCCTCTATTATAGGGTATATTTATATGTACGGTACATCCACACCCATTGTATAGTTTCCTCTATATGGTTATATTTATATGTACGTACATCCACACCCATTGTATATGTTCCTCTATATAGGGTATATTTATATGTACGATACATCCACACCCATTGTATATGTTCCCTATTTAGGGTATATTTATATGTACGGTACATCCACACCCTTGTATATGTTCCTCTATTATAGGGTATATTTATATGTACGTACATCCACACCCATTGTATATGTTCCTCTATTATAGGGTATATTTATATACATACATCCACACCCATTGTATATGTTCCTCTATTATAGGGTATATTTATATGTACATACATCCACACCCATTGTATATGTTCCTCTATTATAGGGTTATTTATATGTACAACATACACACACCATTGTATATGTTCCTCTATTATAGGGTATATTTATTGTACGATCCATCCAACCCATGTAATATGTTCCTCTATTTAGGGTATATTTATGTACGGTCAATCCACACCATTGTATATGTTCCTCTTATAGGTATATTTTATATGTACGTACATCCACACCCATTGTATATGTTCCTCTATTATAGGGTATATTTATTGTACGTACATCCACACCCATTGTATATGTTCCTCTATTATAGGGTATATTTATATGTACGTCATCCACACCATTGTATATGTTCCTCTATATAGGGTATATTATATGTACGTACATCCACACCCTTATATGTTCCTCATATAGGGTATATTTAATGTAGTACATCCACACCCATTGTATATGTTCCTCTATTATAGGGTATATTTATTATGTACAGTACATCCACACCCATTGTATAGTTCTCTATTATAGGGTATATTTTATGTACAGTACATCACACCCATTGTATATGTTCCTCTATTATAGGGTATATTTATATGTACGTACATCCACACCCATTGTATAATGTTCCTCTATTATAGGGTATATTTATATGTACAGTACATCCACACCTTTGTATGTTCCTCTATTATAGGGTATATTATATGTACGGTACATCCACACCCATTGTATATTGTTCCTCTATTATAGGGTATATTTATATGTACAGTACATCCACACCCATTGTATATGTTCCTCTATTATAGGGTATATTTATATGTACGGTACATCCACACCCATTGTATATGTTCCTCTATTATAGGGTATATTTATATGTACGGTACATCCACACCCATTGTATATGTTCCTCTATTTGGGTATATTTATATGTACAGTACATCCACACCATTGTATATGTTCCTTCCTCTATTATAGGGTATATTTATATGTACAGTACATCCACACCCATTGTATATGTTCCTCTATTATAGGGTTATATTTATATGTACAGTACATCCACACCCATGTATAGTTCCTCTTATAGGGTTATTTATATGTACGTACATCCACACCCATTGTATATTCTCTCTATATAGGGTATATTTATTGTGCAGTACATCCACACCCATGTATATGTTCCTCTATTATAGGGTATATTTATATGTACGATACATCCACACCCATTGTATATGTTCCTCTATTATAGGGTATATTATATGTACAGTACATCACACCCATTGTATATGTTCCTCTATATAGGGTATATTTATATGTACGTACATCCACACCCATTGTATATGTTCCTCTATTATAGGGTATATTTTATGTACGATACATCCACACCCATTGTATATGTTCCTCTATTATAGGGTATATTTATATGTACAGTACTCCACACCCATTGTATATGTTCCTCTATTATAGGGTATATTTATATGTAGTACATCCACACCATTGTATATGTTCCTCTATTATAGGGTATATTATGATTCGTACATCCACACCATTGTATATGTCCTCATTATAGGGTATATTTTATGTACGGTACATCCACACCCATTGTATATGTTCCTCTATTATAGGGTATATTATATGTCGTACACCACACCCATTGTATAGTTCTCTATTATAGGGTATATTTATATGTACGGTACATCCACACCCATTGTATATTCCTCTATTATAGGGTATTTATATGTACGTACATCCACACCCATTGTATATGTTCCTCTATTATAGGGATATTATTGTTACGGTACATCCACACCCATTGTATATGTTCCTCTATTATAGGGTAATTTATATGTACGGTACATCACACCATTGTATATGTCCTCTATTATAGGGTATATTATATGTACGGTACATCCACACCCATTGTATGTTCCTCTATTATAGGGTATATTATATGTACGTACATCCACACCCATTGTATATGTTCCTCTATTATAGGGTATATTTATATGTACAGTACATCCACACCCCATTGTAATGTTCCTCTATTATAGGGTATATTTATATGTACCAGTACATCCACACCCATTGTATATGTTCCTCTATTATAGGGTATATTTATATGTACAGTACATCCACACCCATTGTATATGTTCCTCTATTTAGGGTATATTTATATGTACGGTACAATCCACACCCATTGTATATGTTCCTTATTAGTGGTATATATTTATATGTAAGTACATCCACACAGCCACTATTTATATAGGGTATATTTATATGTACGTACATCCACACCATTGTATATGTTCCTCTTTATAGGGTATATTTATATGTACAGTACATCCACACCATTGTATATGTTCCTTCTTATAGGTTATATATTATGTACAGTACATACACACATTGTATATGTTCCTCTATTATAGGGTATATTTAATGTACAGTACATCCACACCCATTGTATATGTTCCTCTATTATAGGGTATATTTATATGTACGTACATCCACACCCATTGTATATGTATCGAAGTTATACCACCCCACCTCTATGTTTTCATATAGTTATTTATTGGTACATCCACACCACATTGTATATGTTCCTCTATATATAGGGTATATTTATAGTACGTACCTCCACACATTGTATATGTTCCTATTTATAGGGTATATTTATATGTACATACATCCACACCCATTGTATATGTTCCTCTATTATAGGGTATATATATGTACAGTACACCACACCCATTGTATATGTTCCTCTATTATAGGGTATATTTATATGTACAGTACCTCCCACCCATTGTATATGTTCTCTATTATAGGGTATATTTATATGTACAGTAATCCACACCCATGTGATATGTTCCTCTATTATGGGTATATTTATATGTACAGTACATCCACACCATTGATATGTCCTCTATATAGGGATATTTATATGTACAGTACACCACACCCATTGTATATGTTCCTATTATAGGGATATATATATGTACGTACATCCACACCCATTGTATATGTTCCTCTATTATAGGGTATATTATATGTACGAGTACATCCACACCCATTGTATATGTTCCTCTATTATAGGTATATTTATATGTACAGACACCACACATTGTATATGTTCTCTATTATAGGGTATATTATATGTACGTACATCCACACCCATTGTATATGTTCCTCTATTATAGGGTATATTTTATGTACAGTACATCCACACCCATTGTATATGTTCCTCTATATAGGGTATATTTATAGTGTACATCCACACCCATTGTATATGTTCCTCTATTATAGGGTATATTTATATGTACAGTACATCCACACCCATTGTATATGTTCCTCTATTATAGGGTATATTTAATGTACGGTACATCCACACCCATGTATATGTTCCTCTATATAGGGTATATTTATATGACAGTACATCCACACCCTTGTATAGTTCCTCTATTATAGGGTATATTTATATGTACAGTACATCCAACCCATTGTATATGTTCCTCTATATAGGGTATATTTATATGTACAGTACATCCACACCCATTGTATATGTTCTCTATTATAGGGTATATTTTATAGTACAGTACATCCACACCCATTGTATATGTTCCTCTATTATAGGGTATATTTATATGTACGTACATCCACACCATTGTATAGTTCTCTATTATAGGGTATATATATGTACGATACATCCACAACATGTGATATGTTCCTCTATTATAGGGTATATTTATATGTACGTACATCCCACACCATGTATATGTTCCTCTATTATAGGGTATATTATATGTACGATACATCCACACCCATGTATATGTTCCTCTATTATAGGGTATATTTATATGTACGGTACATCCACACTCATTGTATATGTTCCTCTATTATAGGTTATATTTATATGTACGATACATCCACACCCATTGTATATGTTCCTCTATTATAGGGTATATTTATATGTACGATACATCCACACCCATGTATATGTTCCTCTATTATAGGGTATATTTATATGTACGGTACAATCCACACCCAATGTATATGTTCCTCTATTATAGGGTATATTTATATGTACGGTACATCCACACCCATTGTATTGTTCCTCTATTATAGGGTATATTATATGTACATACATCCACCCCCATTGTATATGTTCCTCTATATAGGGTATATTTATATGTACATACATCCCCACCCATTGTATATGTTCCTCTATTATAGGGTATATTTATATGACATACATCCACCACCATTGTATATGTTCCTCTATTATAGGGTATATTTAAGTACGTACATCCACACCAATGTATATGTTCCTCATTATAGGGTATATTTATATGTACGGTACATCCACACCATTGTATATGTTCCTCTATTAGGGTATATTTATATGTACGATACATCCACACCCATTGTATATGTTCCTCTATTATAGGGTATATTTATATGTACGTACACCAACCCATTGTATATGTTCCCTATTTAGGGTATTTATAGTACGGTACATCCACACATTGTATATGTTCTCTATTATGAGGTATATTATATGTACGTACATCCACACCCATTTATATGTTCCTCCATTATAGGGTTATTTATATGTACAGTACATACACACCATGTATATGGTCCTCTATTATAGGGATATTTTATGTACGTACATCCACCCCCATTGTATATGTTCCTCCATTATAGGGTATATTTATATGTACAGTACATCCACACCCATTGTATGTTCCTCATTATAGGGTATATTTATATGTACGGTACATCCAACCCATTGTAATGTTCCTCTATTATAGGGTATATTTATATTGACGTACATCCACACCCATTGTATATGTCCTCTATTATAGGGTATATTTATAGTACGGTACATCCACACCCATTTTATATGTTCCTCTATTATAGGGTATATTTATAGTACAGTACACCACACCCATTGTATATGTTCCTCATTATAGGGTATATTATATGTACGGTACATCCACACCAATGTATATGTTCCTCTATTATAGGGTATTTTATATGTACGGTACATCCACACCCATTGTATGTTCCTCATTATGGGTATATTATAGTACAGTACATCCACACCCATTGTATATGTTCCTCTATATAGGGTATATTATATGTGACAGTAAATCCACACCCATTGTATAGTTCCTCTATATAGGGTATATTTATATGTACGGTACATCACACCCATTGTATATGTTCTCTATTATAGGGTATATTTAATGGACAGTTACATCCACACCCATTGTATATGTTCCTCTATTATAGGGTATATTTATATGTACAGTACATCCACACCTATTGTATATGTTCCCCTATTATAGGGTATATTTATATGTACAATACATCCACACCCATTGTATATGTTCCCCTATTATAGGGTATATTTATATGTACATCCACACCCATTTTATATGTTCCTCTATTATAGGGTATATTTATATGTAGGGTACATCCACAACCATTGTATATGTTCCTCTATTACAGGGTATATTTATATGTACGGTACATCCACACCTATTGTAAATTTTCCTTCTATTACAGGGTATATTTATATGTACAGTACATCCACAACCATTGTATATGTTCCTCTATTACAGGGTATATTTATATGTACGGTACATCCACACCCATTGTATATGTTCGTCTATTACAAGGTATATTTATTTGCTGTGACTAAGATATGTAAGGTACATCCACACTAATTGTATATGCCAGTTTCAGAGGAGAACTTAATTATTTTGCTTGGGGCTCGGTATAGAGAAATGTAAAGGTTTATCCACTCTCCATTTATTAGCTTTTATAGCTGCGCAACACAATAGATGAAAAAAAATGCAAATAGAAAAAAAACAACACTTGTCTGCTTAAGTGTTTGTTTTTTTTTCTTCTTTAGTTTTATAGCCTTTAAATGAAAACAATGGTCTAAAGCAAACTTTGTCATGCCTTATAGCCCAAAAACTGCTGGTTAAAACAATGTTTAATACACCTTTCTAAAGCTAGGTACACACACTAGCGATAAACCCCCGATACCGTCTGATCCAACCGTGTGTGTAGTGGCTTTTCCCGAACACTGAGTATTTTTTGTACCCCCAACAGTCCAATCAGAGAAGTTAAATGAAATTTCTGATTGGCTCTTATGAGATTAAATGCCTCTGTTTATTAGGTTTATTTCTGAGCCCACACTGTACCAGACAGCAATGTGTGTCTAAAGCTAGCACATTTGTCTGCAAATGGAGCACAATGGACCTGCAATAAAATGGCGATCACATGCTCTCAGAAAATGTATCGCATCGAGGTGCATGCAATGTGGCCACCCAAACTGCTCTTAGATTCTTGCGCAGGATCAATAGCGCATTTTTGCCTACCCTAAGGGACTTTTATCTATGCAGCTAGATCACTGAATATTACAAAAGTTATAACAATTTTCTAATGTTTAACTGAAATACAAAAGCAGAGCAACAAACTCTCCATTTACAGAGCTGTTTGCAATATTATATAAAAACCCACCTGTATGATGTCATAATGTGACTCTTAATACCTGGGTGGGCTAAAAGATTTCAGCCTCTGTACACCATCCCCCCCCACTGCCAGAACCTTCTTATACATAACATCCAGCAGTCTCCCTGTGGAATCTCTCATGGAAATTCAGTCTATATATATATTCAACAGAAAATGAAATATTTAAATCTAACAATAAACAAATCTGCTGTATCCTTGGCTGCGGAGATAAGAAACGGATACGCCAATACCTATAACAGGTGTTCCGTGTGTGTGTGTGATCACAATGTACTATTTTCAATGAATGCTCCAGAGACTTTAGAGATATGATCACTGCCTGCTTTGTACAGTAAATACTTCTTAGGAAGCCCCTGTGTGAATGTGATTGCATAGCAGCTGGTCAATTCTCCAACAAAACTAACATTTGTGTTTAGAGGCATGCAAGGAAAATCACAAGCTTTCTCGTGCACTCTGAGACACTGATTCCCCTACAAAGTGCTCCAGTGATAGTAACTATATATATATAAAGAGATCTTAAGCCAATCCCACCCATAGCATGATGCAAGGGATGGGGGAGAGAAATTCTAGCATGTCAAACAGATGTTCCTTGGAGTTGAACACTTGCATTGCTGCCTCGTGCCTGATACTGATGAGGAACTAAGGAGACTTGATTTCATTTCATCTTGACAATGACCAAGACGTTTCAAGGGTTTGGGGCGAGGGGATTAAGAGTTGGTTTCCTATAGAGCGGGGACAGTTGAGTATGAAATGGAGGAGGAGGGCATTACGGATAGGAGCATCCCAGGGGATTTAAAGGATGAAGATGATAAGTACCCAACGTGGGTTGTCAGCACTTTAACCACAATTTTGGTTGTCACGATCAGCGGAGACATATTGGGGAACCTTCTGGTCATCACATCCGTCTTCAGGAATAAGAAACTTCGGAAAGCAGGTGAGAACGTTTTGGTGGACATTGATAATACCTGGTGGCTATGACCAGGGTCAGTTTTAGGGAACGACAGAAAGTGTATTTACTGGGGTGCCCCCAACCCACAGAGGGCACCACTGGGGGGGACGGGGACAAAATACTTGGGAAAGATTATGTATTAGATTGTGTGGAAAGATACCACTTGTTGATGAGTTATTTATTTAATTTAATAGCAGCCAAATAGTTATGCTGTGATATAAGAATTTAGGACCCTGCAGAGCGTCAATAACACCCACGGAGAGTGTTTCATAGGGGGGGAAATGCACAAAATGATCTTTGTAAACCTTTAACCCTTACACATAATTAGTTTACTGCTCTCTCTCTGGGTCCATTTAAAGACAAAATTAGATTCCTGTGAATATCATATAACATGACAACCTTGTCTTCTGTGACCATTTTCAGATTCAAATATAATAAGCCAGCTTGTTACTTAGGCAGAGAGGTTCACTTTAGACGGTGCTTTTATTTAATGTAGGTTACCCAGACAAGTTACAGTGAAACTTCTCCTGGTGACTAAAAACAATTGTCTCCTATGACACAATTGTATCACCAAACACAAACGGCTATGTATAACAAAAACTCCAAAGGTAACTTGCAAGCCGTTTCCATTGTAGCTTATTGGAGTGTGGCTTTAATCCTTTTTACTTATTAGGGAAGCGTTAGCTTAAAAACTTCCCATAAAACTTAAAGTTAAAATCAAGAAAATAAAAACACAAAATCTTTTTAAAATCACAAAATGAATTGCAGAACTTTCTAGGAAAAAATGAATGCAGATGATATAAAATGATTTAAGTTGAAGTTAGCAATATATTAGGGATGTTTTCAACATGTATTTTTTTCTTTTTAAACACACACAAGTCACATAGGTAAAATGATTACACAGAAGCATTTTTTGTGATTTTAAATACATATTTTTGCACAGTAAACAATAACCCGGGGATATATAAAAACTGAAATGCTGTTCTGAGCTTAGGAAATGATTTTTATGCTGTGGCGTTAAAAAAAAACCTTTTCTTATTATTATTCAATTGACGTTGAATTTATAAAGAATGGTGTATTTAATAAGAGGTGCAAAATGCTGTTTATTTGCAGCAACCAATGAGATGATACTTTTTGACTGGCTTGCTACAGTTAGAAAATCTGATTGGCTATCATGTGTTTTTTATTGTAAATCAGTAAAAAGGCTGATTGGTTGCAGCAAATTATGCAAATATGCTGCAGTTTGATAGCAAAGTTTCGCACCACTTATAAAATAAATATTTATTATTATATCTGAAATGGGATTTTCGTTGCTGGATTCTGGGGAACTGTTTTATTTTTTCCTGTTTTCCATGAAAACACAATCTTCCTGGAAAAACCTGCAGCAAAGCAGTAAATCATTAACCCAATCCGCGTATTATATTTCTGTTAAATTATATTTGGTGTGTGTTTAGAGAGATATCCTCTTAATAACACAAAATCTCTGCACTTTCAGCTTCCCATGCTAAACCAGTGTTAGGCTGGCCATACACTTTGGGACAACTAAGCGATGTTTTCCAATTAAAACTGCACTAGCTATAAAACTACACCACCAATCTTGATCAGCTTGAAATCAGTTGGAATGATCAAAAATATTCCAACTGGTCCAGTCACTTTCTGTTTGATAAACTGCTCAGTGGCGACGAACAGTCGTTTAAACAGAAGAGAGAGCGCTATAACCAACTTGATTAAATTGAACAAATTGACTTGTGTATGGCAAGTTTTCAACACCCACAAATATCCATTAAATGGCTAGAAAGTACATGGCAAGAACAAGTGTTTTCTGTGGTCGCGTTTCTCCCTGGTTGAACTTATTAGGATGTAGAGTCAACTGAATTTTGGGAATCAATCCAATGCTTTTAGTAACGCATGCAATCACAAATTTTTTGCGCAATTCCAAGCACTACAATAGTGCAGCGCAAACGCACAAGGTCACACCGTGCGCGTTCTAGTGCGTTGTAGTGTGGCCTTATCCTTATTGTTTAATATAGATGGGATTGATATTTCACGGATCCACTTTAATCACAGTAAAGCATTCCTTCCTGCAAGTTCCCATTCTACAGAATAAGAGTACTGTGATAAGCAGTAATGCTCTGACCTGATGAAGAGGGTTTAGCCCTCAAACGCTTGTCAACTAAATAAACTGTTAGTCCATAGAAAAAGTATCACAGTACTCTTGTTTATTACATCTGTATATCGGACTAATACGGCATTACAATATTATTCTATACATTCTAGAGAAAGCAGAGCTAGCAATTAGTTCTGCGCTTCCTTGGGGAGACGTAAGGAAATAATGGGTAGTAGTAGTGACAAACTTCTACCCGCTTTCCTTGTGCTTTGTCAGGCAAGTGATGGCTTGTGACAGCACGCAGAATACGTGAGGCTTTCAGCATCGGGATTCCCCCTGGGACCATGAATCCAATCAAAGAGGTCTGAAGGGTTGAGTTTGACCCTATTAGTGAACAAACTGAGCTCTAACTAGCAATGTGAGCAATTCATAAAATTCTTGTGTATAAACCACCACACCTGTCATTGTAAAGATCTAAACTTCACCCCTTCAGATTTTAAGAAAGACGCCCAACCTGCATCCACATCATCTGCTAAACTACCAGAATTCCCTGACAGACCCCCACCCTTCAGGGGTATAGTTCATTACTGAACAGCTGGGAGTTTCTGTATTCTGGGATCTTTATAGATTCAATTGATGGATCAGAACTAGATATCCAGATATACTAGTTAGTTGCACAGTCAATGTGGACACAGCTTTGTTAATATCGCCTAGAGGCTGCACATTCTATTGTAAAATATAAGGATAATAGAGATCACAAAGAAGTTCATTTACTGTATAAAAGCATGAGGCCAGGTACCCAGGTACTCACCCCTGGTTTTGCCTACATACACCATACCAGGGCTCCAAATAACAAATCCTGCCTAGCCCTGCTTCCTTACACAGGACTTGTTCAATGGGATGTCTGCCCCTGGACAGTCCCTGGAATAGTGGGAGGAAGCAGGGCCATACCTGGACACCTGGACTACATACAATATCAGGATATCCAAATATTGTAGGCTGATGCTGGAAAGTTTTCATTGGACCAATACCAAATGTTTGTTATTAAATTGTACAATGGGCAACAACAAATCATAACAATGTTAAACCCCTCCAAGTTGGCCTTGGTCATTTTATTTGCACATTGCATTTTTTGGTGTGATATTTTGCATGTACGGATGCGTTTCTGTTACCAGAATTAGAACATACAGTATGTGGTCAATGCTAAAAATGGTGATCACTGCATCTTAAAATCAGACACGAATACAATGCAGAGTGGTTGGTTTCCCACAAGTCCTTGCACTGTGTAGACTCTATATATATCCAGTAAAACCCCACTTATATTTTGCGTATTGTGTAATTCCCTTCATTTGACTGAACACAACTGACTAAAGCAATGCTGGCATCAATGACACTCTGTTCAGTGGCATCAAATAAGCTGCCTTCGCTGTGGAACCCATCCACCCACCAGAGGTGATTGCCTACAATTAATGCATGCCTTCCACTCCTACCCTGTGTCATGACTGCAGTGGAGGCGCCCCCCAGTGGATAGTCTGCACAGGTCCAGCACTCCTAACTGAAGTTAATTTTGCAATTAAGTATAAGGTCACGGTCCCTATTTATGTTCAGTTGTTTGCGGATATTGCTGAATAGTTACCCCAATTGACACCTATCTACTGATTTTTCTCTGCTTGTCACATTATAAAGAGATTATAGTTTAAAGACCAGATGATGGATACGCGCCGTGGATAAGCCATAGAATAAAAGAGTCAAAGGCATAATTCCACTACTTTACCTTAAGGACACGGCGCGCTCTATAAATCACTGTCAGTCAGCCCTAGAGCCCTCGAACAATGACAATGACATCTCATTAACTTATTAAATGTCACACCAGCAGCTTATAGTCATTAAACAGGAATTCATGTTAAGAAGCACAATGTAGCACAATACATTTTATAAATATAATTTGCTCTACCCCCCGTGCAACTCCCTTAATGCACATTTCCTATTATGTTAATAAGACTTTATTTATGTACATAGCAAATGAGCCAACAGTCATTCACATAATAGTGGAGATGCTAAATGTGATGTCACAAGCACTGCTAATTATGGGTTTTGCTTCAGTATCAACTTAAATAGAAGGAAAGGAGGAAGCACAGAGCCGACCAATGAAATTGCTGTTTATCCCAAAGCAGTGAAAACATACATACATAGACTGTACTATTATTTAGACTGTAAGTATTATTTAGGCAATGCATTGTCTGTTCTAGCAAACCAATAGTTTGCACCTTAGGCTGGGTACACACAAAGGGACTATTTGTCCCGACCAAGCACTCGCTACGAGTGTCGGACATATGTCCGTAGCTTGCAGCAATAGTGGCTGAGGCCAAAAGTTCGAACGATCGATTGAGCGGTATCATAGGGAACCGCACAATTGATCGGGATTTACCGACATGCCCGATGGTCCGTTCGTCCGATCTGGATGAATGGACGATCGAGGTCGGTCATGGCAGATATTTTGGCTGACCGAGTGATATTTCGGTCGGTCGCCCCAAAATATCTGCTGGTGTGCACCCTTTAATACCTTGCAATGGATTTAACCTCCCCTTATACTATTATCAGGGAGATTCAATAAAAGTTCTTATCGTTTAAAATGGTGCTAATTTTGCCCCAACCAGTCAGATCTTATTTAACATTTGAAAGCTAACATCTGATTGGTTGGGGCAATATTAGCACCATTTTTAATGGTAAGAACTTTTATTAAATCTCCCTGCTCCAATTTTACCTTAAGTAGAGGTGTTACAATAGGCCAATAGGCCTCCCCATACATCGTATGGATCAGTTGGGGCTGTGTATGCAGTTATCACCATTGAAATCCATCCACAAACGTGATTACAATCACACCTTTATTATACCTCAATCTCCACTGCTCTCTTCACCTATAGTCAAGCCCTTGGCTACAGCCTTGATAATACTTGATATCACACTGATAGATTGTGAGTGTGATAGGTTGTACTTAGATTGTAAGTACTTTTGGGGCTTGATGTGAATGGATACATTGTAAATATGTTCAGTGCTACAAGGGAATTCAAAAGAAAATCAACAGGATAAATGTGTGGAGCAGTTTCAATCAAAAACACTGGTCCATTGTCCTGCACCCTTCTCCGTCTGTGTAAATTATTCATCAATCGGCTGTCTTGAAGGCTTAACTAGCCTTGTCCAATCAGTTTGCAGGCATCTGATACAGACATTGGCAAATAAACATAGAAAAAGAAAATAAAGGAGATAAACAAGTCAATCTGACACAGATTAGGGGAACAGGTAACAGATTAGGGGAACAGGTAACAGAGTCACTTTAGTGTGCAGGGGGCCCAGTTAATTTCTGCTCATATAGAACTGGAAAGTAATTCCGAACCCAGTTCCGAGGCGGATTTGCAAAATCCCCGGATTGCAGATTTATCGGATTTTCTGGAATTCACCAATGGATTTTCTGGAATTCTCCATTCACCAGTGGATTTTCTGGAATTCTCCATTCACCATTGGATTTTCTGGAATTCTTCATTCCCCAATGGATTTTCTAGAATTCTCCATTCACCAATGGAGCTGCTTTTATCAGTGCCAACCCCCTGTTAGCTATGGCAATGAGATTCTTAATAAAAAAAAGTTTGCACAGGAAAAAGCAATCAATCCTCAAACCCAGATCCGAATATTCCAAAAATCTGGAATATTTAAAAAAAAAAAAAAAGTGCCAAAGAAAGTGCCAAAACAGGAAGTGCACAAACTTTCCGGTACTAGACGGTGTTTTCTTTCTTCTTCTTTTTTTTTAAAGATTTTGGGCATTAGTGTTCATATTTTTAACTCCCATTTACTTAAATGGGTTCGCTCACGGTTTTTCAGATTTTTTTCACAAATCTGTGAGCGGAACGGATTTTTGCAAGTTCTCCCATCTCTATTGTCATACTCTATGGTTCATTTGTTTTTAATCAGTGTTAAACCTTTATTAGATTATTATTTATAAGTCATTAAAGGGGGGCCCCAAACCCCAACATTGCCTAGGGCCTCATTCCGGTCATGATTTCCTATCCTACCTCAGCGTCTTTCCCAAGGGAGAGCAATGTTCAGAGAAGTCTTCTAGAAGCTCAGGTGGATAAGGATACGGATGAGTAATTCTGTCACTGGTTAGATGGTGGAAACGGAATGTCTTGGGACCCAGGGCCGGTTAGAGTAACCGGTGACCTAGAAAGAAGGTTCTATAAACAAGTGGAAAAAAAAAACATTACTACTTAAAATATTGCTCAATGACCTACAAGGAAAACAGACTCTCAAAATAGAAAGAGCGATAGGCCTGAAGAAGTTTCCTCTCCCTATCCTTATCACTGTATCTCCCGTGTGTTATTCTCCGTACCCAATCAGTTTCCTGGGCTGTGTGTTTATTTAGCTCCCAACAAGGCATTAATTCAGTGTTTCTCTTGCTGTTACTGATCATTGCCTAGTTACAAAGTGAAAGTCAATCCGATGTACTCAGAAAAACAAAGGGTTGGGATGTTGCTCTGATGTTGCAATTAGGCTTCAAAGGCTCGGGATTAACTGGAACCAAGTGTCTTTGAATTTATTTTGATTAAATGGACAAGATTTCAGGTTTCCACCACGGTACGATAAGGAATCTGATTTTCCGGGTCAAATCTCCAGTTCCGATTCAATCCCTAACAAGCTGCTCCTTCTTCTGCTGTCAGAGCAAGGACACAATCCTCTCTTACCGCTAGTGATCTGGTTTAATTAGAAGTGACAGGAATCTTTATTCTTTTGTTTCTGTATCATTTAAAGATTCCGATTGCATTAATTTCCTCTGACCCTGAGACGGGAAAACAAGCAACGGGAATTTCTTTCACGAAGGAAAAGGAATTTGTCCGAGAAGAAGAAATCACCGATTTTTTTGTCCGAGAAGAAGAAATCACCGATTTTTTTGTCCAAGAAAAAGAAATCACTGATTTTCTCCTGCCCTGATCGAGTGACTAAAACGTGTTTAATGCATGTACAGCATATATGTGGGTGAACATTCTGTGTTAAATTTAAGGCCGGGTACATACAGGCAGATTTTTCCCCGCAACTGACCGATATTATCGCGTATCAGTCGGTATTGATTTGTCGATGTCAATCACATGTATCAAAGGAAACTTGTGATCGGACGCAAAATCACCACCGATTGGGTCAGTCTCCTATGGACCGCATGATCAGAGGCATGACAACTGTCAGCAGCGGCGACATTCACTGCGACCGTCAGTGATTTGTCCTGGCCAACCGCTTGCTAGTGTACTCGTGTTCACCCAGCCTTACATTCCAAAGATAAAAAAAAACCCACTAGAAGGACTTGATACTACACATCTGCACATCCATAAGTTACACGCGGTGAGTACATCTGTCACTGGGGTGTCTATTATGATGCCTCACTAAGTATATTAAATGTTCCCCTTTAATGCAGGTGTGTTCCTCTTGGTTGGGTAACAGAATATGATCTAGTAAAAAGATATGAGTTAGGGTTAAAATGCAATCATACTGTCCTTCATACAGTCCTCCGTACTTCATAGTCCCCTTCATACCCCCCAAAAAAACTCCCTTTTTGCAGAGCGTGTCTTCCCATTGAACAAGTCCAAGACTGTGGGAGGAGGCAGGGCTGAAACAGGACTTTGATGGTAATGTTTGAGCTCTGATATGGGGTATGTAGGCTATCAGTTTAGGTCCTCATCCTGGGTACTTTAAGTGTAGGGGGTTTAGAGGGAACTGTAGTGGATTCAAGAAAATTGTAATTGTCTGAACATTCCATGAACACAAACATGATATATAAAGAGCTTCAAAATGGCTTCCATTTCTTGAGATGCAAATCCAGGCAGAAATATTTTTTAGGCCTCATTCTGGAAGTAGCTATTTAAAGTCAGTATTACAAACCCCCAAATGCCATGAAATGGAGAATCTCTTCCAGCCTGGAATTTACTACTAGATTTACATCCATTAAATTACCGTTTTCATCGAAATTATACATCTCAATACCAGGATAGAAAACAATCTGCATATTGGACCACTGTTAAATGACCAGTAGAGACTCGGGAACTTGTCATATATACATTGGGTCTGGCAGGTGCTATTATTGCTGCTGGGAGAATACAGGTGATTGACGTTTTAGAAGGCGATTGTGCGTGTTTTACCAATATATAAATTGCGATGAGATTTATGTACATATATAATACGCTCTGTCATTTGCACTGACTTTATCAACTGTGCAATTTCAGGCATGATGATTACACCTTCAGGAAATATTACATCCCCACATGCAATTATTAAACATTTCTGCCCGTCCACGTTAAGCAAACAGGATGGACCCAAGATCAATTATTAAAGGGCAATAGAAGTTTGTCACTGGTTCTGTTTTATTTATTTAGATATTTATTGGAATTCCAACTTGTAAACATTGATGTTTTGTTCACTGGTCCTGCTTGATTATTTCTAATGCAACAAATCCTTTTCCCTTTATTTTTATATCAATAGAATAAAGTAAACTATGGGTTATAGTTTATATAATGGACTAGCAAAAGTGTGCCCGTTGGTGCACAGTGGGTTTTATATGTGTTAATTTTATATAGTTTAATTTGCTGGAGTGTTAGTTACATATATTGATTAAAATATATGTGTAAGCTACCCGCCACTTACAAGGCCCTCCATATTAGGGTAGTCCTATCTAAGAATGACACATTTTAAGTAATAATGCTGTTATTTTTGTAGTGTAATTATTATGTATTAGATAAGTTTTTTCATAATGATAACTTCCCGCGGCACTTGGAGCCCTTCCCGGTAGTTCCGTCTTCCAGGGGTAGTTTGCGGTTGTCCGTGGCCAAAAACCAGGCTCCCAGGCCCCGCCGTGAGTGTTGGGAGGCTCCGTGGGACTTCCCGCGGCACTTGGAGCTCTTCCTGGTAGTTCCGACTTCCAGGGGGTGTTCCGGCGTATTGCATTGTGAGAAGAGTATCAGGATGCTTTAGAGTTAAACATCAAAAAGCATGCTATTATGAATCTATTTTAATGTACACTTTGCTGTGACACCTGTAAACTCACTTGATGTCACTGCAGGCACAGTGTGTAACAAACCCTGTGCCTCTCGTGGAATATTTCCTGATAAATCGACCACAATTTAGACCAGACTCAGAAAAACACCGTACTCACCCCTTCCCTGTGGTCCGGGTGCTGCCTGCCCCGAACCCTTCGCTTTGGTTCAGTCAGTACGTACTTGATGATGTGAGAGCTTTGCAACAATCGGCGCACACCGGAACAGCACGAGTCCAAACTCACTTCTGGATAAAACAGTTACTTTATTTAGCTTTAGAGTTATATCCTGCTGTATTGCATTGTGGGAGAGAGCTTCCATCCTGATGCAATGTGTAGTGGGAGAGGGTGGGCGTGCCAAACAACACTGCTTTACTGAAGACTTTTCTTTCTCCTACAGGCTGCTTACTAAAGGATCCCTTTGTTTTGGCTGCTTCCCTGAAGGGAAGTTCCTTCTTATGTCGGTAAGTGTCTAAATGTTATTTTTGCTTTAGTGTACAGTCTTGTGTGTTCTCTCTCTGTCTGTCTGTCTCTCTCTGTCTCTCTTTCTCTCTCTCCTCTCTCTGTCTCTCGCTCTCTCTGCTCTGTCTTTCTCTCTCTCTCGCTCTTCTTTCTCTTCTCTCTCTCTCTCGCTCTTCTCTCTCTGTTTTTCTCTTTCTTCTCTGTCTCTCTTCTCTCTCTGTCTCTTTCTCTGTCCTGTTAGCAGCAGTGCTCACATGATCAGCTTCCAGGTTAGTACAATTATTATAAATTGTCACATTACTGTAATAGTGGCCGACTGTATTCTAGCAGCCAATAGGAATACCCCATATTAAACAACCAGGTTCTCCTTACTGCCGCCGTGTGTAAAACAGCATCTAACAAACCCCTTCCACATTGGTCGGAATCCAGGAAAAAGTCAATAGTGTTCCGTTTAACTAGGAGAGAAGGCATTGCCTATAGAAATGGTGGGCGATCCCTGCTGTTGTAGGTAATGAGACGCTGCCTGTTCCTGCTTGAGAGCCTTGGGGATTAGCTGGAGGAGGGAGTTAATGTGTGTACAGTATTGTATGTATACAACTTGACAGCACCTGGTTTGGGGCTCCAAGTGCCGCGGGAGCACGCGGAGCCTCCCAACACTCGCGGCGGAGCCTGGTTTCGGGCGCGACCAAACCACAATCTCCACAAAATGGAAAATATTTTTATATAAAGGAAGGATAATGCACCCCCTACTGTAAATTATAAGGATATTAGAAATCACCAAGAAGTAGAGATGAACACAAAACCGAACTTGAACCCGAGTTCGAGCTCAACTATTCAAACTAGTTTGAGTTTGAACTAGTTCGTTTTTCCGGACTAACGGCTGTATTTTCGTTAATCCTAAAATGTATCGTTCGCTAACCCTCGAAACTATTGTTCGTTTTCAGTAACCCTCAAATGTACGGATCATTTTCACTAACACTAGAATGTATCATTCACTAACCCTCAAATGTAGCCTTCGATTTTCGGTAATCCTCGAAAGTATCGTTCGATTTCGGTAATCCTCGAAAGTATTGATCGTTTTCGGTAACCCTCGAAAGTATCGTCCGGTAACCATCGAATTGGCCATAACCCTCGAATTGGCCATGTCACTTGCGCAAAACCCGACAATTACACGCTTGTTTTTAAGAAGTGTTTAGTGATAGTGACATGTTCCCCAGACCATTTTCCAGGTGCGCAGCCATTTACAGTAAGTTACCATGTTAGTTTATCTGTAAATCACCCGACTTTTCGAACCATCACTTTCCGTTGACTTTAATCGGTCCAAAGTCGAAATTTCGAACTTTTACTGAAGTTCGCCCATCTCTACCAAGGAGTTCTTTGACCATATAAAAGCGCAAGGCCACAGGTACAAGGACAGAATAAGAAATTGCTTTCCTATTCCTAGACTAATTTTTTTGGGGGGGTTAGTCCTAAATTGATGGAAATATATCGATCCCTAAAAATCGGTAAGGAATATTTCTTATTGGGTTTTTTATAACCCAATGAGCAGTATCCATATTTAGGGAGCAGTAACAATATTAAGGTAACAGTATCCATATTAAGAGAACAGTATCCATATTTAGGGAGCAGTATCCATATATAGGGAGCAGTAACAATATTTAGGGAACAGTATTCATAGTAAGGGAACGGTCTCCATATTTAGGGAACAGTATCCATATTTAGGGAGCAGTAACAATATTTAGGTAACAGTATCCATATTAAGGGAACAGTATCCATATTTAGGGAGCAGTATCCATATTTAGGGAGCAGTATCCATATTTAGGGAGCAGTATCCATATTTAGGGAGCAATAACAATATTTAGGGAACAGTATTCATATTTAGGGAGCAGTAACCATTTATTTATATGGACGATACATCCACAACACTGGGATATAGTTCTCTATTATAGGGTATATTTATATGTACAGTAATCCACACCCATTGGTATATGTTCTCTATATAGGGTATATGTTATATGTACATCCACACCCATGGTATATGTTCCTCTATTATAGGGATATTTATATGTACAGTAACCACACACCATTGTATATGTCGCTCTATATATAGGGTATATTTATATGTACGGTACATCCACACCCAATGTATATGTCCTCTATTAAGGGTATATTTATATGTACGTACATCACACCCTTGTAATATGTTCCTCTATTATAGGGTATATTTATATGTACGATACATCCATACCACATTGTATATGTTCCTCTATTATAGGGTATATTTATATGTACGTAACTCCACACCCATTGTATAGTTCCTCTATTATAGGGTATTATTTATATGTACAGTACAATCCAACCCATTGTATATGTTCTCTATTATAGGGTATATTTATTGTACAGTACATCCACACCATTGTATATGTTCTCTATATAGGGTATATTTATATGTAATACATCCACCACCCAATTGTATATGTCCTCATATAGGGTATATTATATGTACGTACATCCACACACCCATTGTATATGTTCCTCTATTATAGGGTATATTTATATGTCGAGTACATCCACCCAATGTATAGTTCCTCTATTATAGGGTATATTTATATGTAGTACATCCACACCATTGTATATGTTCCTCTATTATAGGTGTTATTTATATGTACATACATCCACACACCCATGTATATGTTCCTCTATTATAGGGTATATTTATATGTACAAACATCCACACCCATTGTATATGTTCCTCTATTATAGGGTATATTTATATGTACGAGTACACCACACCCATGTATATGTTCCTTATTATAGGGTATATTTATATGTACGGTACATCCACACCCATGTATTGTTCCTCTATTATAGGGTATATTTATATGTCACATAATCACCACACCATTGTATATGTAATCCTATTCTAGGGGATATTTATATGTAACATAATCCACCCATTGGTTGTTACTCTTCTATTATAGGGTTATTTATATGTACCAGTACATCCACAACCATGTATATGTTCCCTATTATAGGGTATATTTATATGTACGCTACTCCACACCCAATGTATATGTTCCTCTATTATAGGGTATATTATATATGTACGGTAAATCCACAACCCATTGTATATGTCCTCTATTTAGGTGTATATTTATATGTACGATACATCCACACCCATGTATATGGGTTCCTCTATTCATAGGGTATATTTATATGTACGTACATCCACCACCCATTGTATATGTTCCTCTATATAGGGGTATATTTATATGTACGGTACATCCACACTCATTGTAATGTCCTCTATTATAGGTTATATTTATATGTACGATACATCCACACCCATTGTATATGTTCTCCTTATAGGGTATATTTATATGACAGTACATCCACACCCTGATATGTCCTCTATTATGGGTATATTTTATGTACGACAATCCACCCCATTGTATATGTCTCCATTATAGGGTATATTTATATGTCAACATACACACCAAGTTGTATAGTTCCTCTTTATAAGGGTATATTTATATGTAGGACATCCACACCCCATTGTATTATGTTCCTCTATATAGGGCGTATATTATATGTACAGTACACTCCACACCCATTGTATATGTTCCTCTATTATAGGGTATATTTATATGTACGTACATCCACACCCATTGTTATATGTTCCTCTATTATAGGGTAATTTATATGTACAGTACATCCACACCCATTGTATATGTTCCTCCTATTATAGGGTATATTTATATGTACGGTACATCCACACCCCATGTTATATGTTCGCTCTATATAGGGTATATTTATATGTACGGTACATCCACACCCATTGTATATGTTTCCTCTATATAGTGGTCTATTTATATGTACAGTACATCCACACCCATTGTATATGTTCCTTCTATTATAGGGTATATTTACTATGTACAGTACATCACACACCATTGTATATGTCCTAATTATAGGGTATATTTATATGTACAGTACATCCACACCCATTGTATATGTTCCTCTATTATAGGGTATATTTAGATGTACAGTAATCACACACATTGTATATGGTTCCTCTATTATAGGGTATATTTTATGTACAGGCATCCACACCCATTGATATATGTTCCCTCTATTATAGGGTATATTTATATGTACAGTACATCCACACCCATTGTATATGTTCCCTCTATTATAGGGTATATTTATATCAGTACATCCACACCATTGTATATGTTCCTCTATTATAGGGTATATTTATATGTAGGGTACATCACAACCATTTGTAATGTTCCTCTATTAAGGGTATATTTATATGTACGTACATCCACAACCTATGTAATTTTCCTCTATTACAGGGTAATTTATATGTACAGTAATCCAAACCTATTGTATTATGTTCCATTATATCATACCATGAGGTATATTTATATGTACGTGTTACATGCCACCAACCCATTGGTAATCATGTTGTGGTCTATTATCCTAAGGTTTTATATCTTATTTGCTGTGGACTAAGATAGTAAGTGTAGTCATCCACACTAATTGTATATGCCAGTTTCAGAGGAGAACTTAATTATTTTGTTGGGGCTGGTATAGAGAAATGTAAAGGTTATCCACTCTCCCATTATTAGCTTTTAGATCTGCGCAACACAATAGATGAAAAAAAATGCAAATGAGAAAAAAACAACACTTTCTGCTTAAGTGTTTGTTTTTTTTTCTTCTTAGTTTTATAGCCTTTAATGAAAACAATGGTCTAAAGCAAACTTTGTCAGGCCTTATAGCCCAAAAAACTGCTGGTTAAAAACAATGTTAATACAACCTTTCTAAAGCTAGGTACACACACTAGCGATAAACCCCCCGATACCGTCTGATCCAACCGTGGGTAGTGGCTTTTCCGAACACATGAGTATTTTTGTACCACCAACGTCCATCAGAGAAGTTAAATGAATTTCTGATTGGCTCTTATGAGATTAAATGCCTCTGTTATTAGGTTATCGAGCCACACTGTACCAGACAGCAATGTGTGTCTAAAGCTAGCACATTTGTCTGCAAATGGAGCACAATGGACCTGCAATAAAATGCGATTCACATGCTCTCAGAAAATTATCGCATCGAGGTGCATTGCAATGTGGCCACCCAAACTGCTCTTAGATTCTTGCGCAGGATCAATGCGCATTTTTGCCTACCCTAAGGGACTTTTATCTATGCAGCTAGATCACTGAATATTACAAAAGTTATAACAATTTCTAATGTTTAACTGAGAATACAAAAGCAGAGCACAAAACTCTCCATTTACAGAGCTGTTTGCAATATTATATAAAAACCCCCTGTATAGATGTTCATTAATGGACTCTTAATACCTGGTTGGCTAAAAGATTTACAGCCTCTGTACACTCATCCCCCCCCACTGCCAGAACCTTGCTTATACATAACATACACAGTCTCCTGTGGAATCTCTCATGGAAATCAGTTCTATAGTATATATTCAACAGAAAATGAAATATTTAAATCTAACAATAAACAAAGCTCTGCGGTCCTTGGCTGCGGAGAAGAAACGATACGCCAATACCTATAAAGGTGTTCCGTGTGTTGTGTGATCACATGTACTATTTCAATGAATGCTCCAGAGATTTAGAGATTGATCAACTGCCTGCTTTGTAAAGTAATACTTCTTAGGAAGCCCCTGTGTGAATGTGATGCATAGCAGTCTGGTCAATTCTCCACAAACTAACATTTTGGGTTTAGAGGCATGCAAGAAAATCACAAGCTTCTCGTGCACTCTGAGACACTGATTCCCTACAAAGTGCTCCAGTGATAGTAACTATATAATATAAAGAGATCTTAGAGCCAATCCCACCCATAGATGATGCAAAGGGATGGGGGAGAGAAATTCTAGGCATGTCAAACAGATGTTCCTTGGAGTTAGAACACTTGCATTGCTGCCTCGTTGCCTGATACTGATGAGGAACTAAGGAGACTTGATTTCATTTCATTCTTGACAATGACCAAGACGTTTCAAGGGTTTGGGGCGAGAGGGATTAAGAGTTGGTTTCTATAGAGCGGGGACAGTTGATATGAAATGGAGGAGGAGGGCATTACGGATAGGAGCATCCCAGGGATTTAAAGGATGAAGATGATAAGTACCCAACGGGGTTGCAGCACTTAACCACAATTTTGGTTGTCAGATCAGCGGAGACTATTGGGGAACCCTCTGTTCATACATCCGTCTTCAGGAATAAGAAACTTCGCGACAAGCAGGTAGAACGTTTTGGTGGACATTGATAATACCCTGGTGGTATGACCAGGGTCAGTTTAGGAACGACAGAAAGTGTATTTTTACTGGGGGTGCCCCCAAACCACGAAGGGCACCACTGGGGGGACGGGGACAAAATACTTGGAAAGATTATGTATTAGTGGTGTGGAAAGATACCACTTGTGATGAGTTATTTATTTATTTAATAGCAGCCAAATAGTTATGCTGTGATTAAGAATTTAGGACCCTGCAGAGCGTCAATAACACCCACGGAGAGTGTTTCATAGGGGGGAGAAATGCACCAAATGATCTTTGTAAACTTAACCCTTACCATAATTAGTTTACTGCTCTCGCTCTGGGTCATTTAAAGACAAATTAGATTCTGTGTATATCATATAACATGACAACCTTGTCTTCTGTGACCATTTTCAGATTCAATATAATAAGCCAGCTTGTACTTAGGCAGAGAGGTTCACTTTAGACGGTGCTTATTTAATGTTTTAGGTTACCAGACAAGTTACAGTGAAAACCTTCTCCTGTGACTAAAAACAATTGTCTCCTATGAACATTGTATCACAAACACAAAAGGATTGGTATAACAAAAACTCCAAGGAATTGCAAGCCGTTTCCATTGTAGCTTATGGAGTGTGGCTTTAATCCTTTTTACTATTAGGAAGCGTTAGCTTAAAAACTTCCCATAAACTTAAAGTTAAATCAGAAAATTAAAAACACAAAATCTTTTAAATCACAAAATGAATTGCAGAACTTTCTAAAAAAATGAATGCAGATATATAAAATGATTTAAGTGAAGTTAGCAATTATTAGGATGTTTTCAACATGATTTTTTCTTTTAAACACACACAAGTCACATAGGTAAAATGATATACACCAGAAGCATTTTTTGTGATTTTAAATACATATTTTTGCCAGTAAAATAACCGGGGATATAAAAACTGAAATGCTGTTCTGAGCTTAGGAAATGCATTTTTATTGCTGTGGCGTATAAAAAAAACTGTTCTTATTAGTTATTCAATGACGTTGAATTTATAAAGAACTGGTGTATTAATAAGAGGTGCAAATGCTGTTTATTTGCAGGCAACCATGAGATGATACTTTTTGACGCTTGCTACATTAAAAATCTGATTGGCATCATGTGTTGTATTTATTGTAAATCAGTAAAAAGGCTGATTGGTGAGCAATTATGCAAATATGCTGCAGTTGATAGAAAAGTTTCTGCACCACTTCTAAAATAAATTATTATATTATATCTGAAAGGATTTTCGTGCTGGATTCGGGAACTGTTTTATTTTTTCTGTTTTCCATGAAAAAACAATCTTCCTGGAAAAACCTGGCAAAGCAGTAAATTCATTAACCCAATCCGCGTACTAGATTTTCTGTTAATTATATTTGGTGTGTGTTAGAGAGATATCCTCTAATACACAAATCTCGCATTTCAGCTTCCCATGCTAAACCAGTGTTAGGCTGGCAACACTTTGGGACAACTAAGCGATGTTTCCAATTAAAACTGCACTAAGCTATAAAACTACACCACCAATCTTGATCAGCTTGAACAGTTGGAATGATCAAAAATATTCCAACTGGTCCAGTCACTTTTGTTTATAAAACTGCTCAGTGGCGACGAAACAGTCGTTTAAACAGAAGAGAGAGCGCTATAACCAAACTTGATTAAATTGAACAAATTGACTTGTGTATGGCAAGTTTTCAACACCCACAAATATCCATTAATGGCTAGAAAGTACATGGCAAGAACAAGTGTTTTCTGTGGTCGCGTTCTCCCTGGTTGAACTTATTAGTATGTAGAGTCAACTGAATTTGGGAATCAATCCAATGCTTTTAGTAACGCATGCAATCACAAATTTTTTGCGCAATTCCAAGCACTACAATAGTGCAGCGCAAACGCACAAGGTCACACCGTGGGCGTTCTAGTGCGTTGTAGTGTGGCCTTATCCTTATTGTTTAATATAGATGGGATTGATATTTCACGGATCTACTTTAATCACAGTAAAGCATTCCTTCCTGGAAGTTCCCATCTACAGAAAAGAGTAGGGATAAGCAGTAATGCTCTGACCTGATGAAGAGGGTTAGCCCTCAAACGTTGTCAACTAAATAAACTGTTAGTCCATAGAAAAGTATCACAGTACTCTTGTTTATTACATCTGTATATCGGACTAATACGGCATTACAATATTATTCTATACATTCTAGAGAAAGCAGAGCTAGCAATTAGTTCTGCGCTTCCTTGGGAGACGTAAGGAAATAATGGGTGTAGTAGTGACAAACTCTACCGCTCTACCCGTGCTTGTTTCAGGCAGTGATGGCTTGTGACAGCACGCGAATACGTGAGGCTTTCAGCATCGGGATTCCCCCTGGGACCATGAATCCAATCAAAGAGGTCTGAAGGGTTGAGTTTGACCCTATTAGTGAACAAACTGAGCTCTAACTAGCAATGTGAGCAATTCATAAAATTCTTGTGTATAACCACCACACATGTCATTGTAAAGATCTAAACTTCACCCCTTCAGATTTTAGAAAGCCAACCGATCCACATCATCTGCTAAACTACCAGAATTCCCTGAACAGACCCCCACCCTTCAGGGGTATAGTTCATTACTGAACCAGCTGGGAGTTTCTGTATCTGGGATCTTATAGATTCAATTGATGGATCAGAAATAGATATCCAGATATACTAGTTAGTTGCACAGTCAATGGGGACACAGCTTTGTTAATATCGCCTAGAGGCTGCACATTCTATTGTAAAATATAAGGATAATAGAGATCACAAAGAAGTTCATTTACTGATAAAAGCATGAGGCCAGGTACCCAGGTACTCACCCCTGGTTTTGCCTACCATACACATACCAGGGCTCCAAATAACAAATCTGCCTAGCCCTGCTTCCTTACACAGGACTTGTTCAATGGGATGTCTGGCCCTGGACAGTCCCTGGAATAGTGGGGGAAGCAGGGCCATACCTGGACACCTGGACTACATACAATATCAGGATATCCAAATATGTAGGCTGATGTGGAAAGTTTCATTGGACCAATACCAAATGTTTGTTATAAATTGTACAATGGGCAACAACAAATCATAACAATGTAACCCCCCCCAAGTTGGCCTTGGTCTTATTTGCACATTGCATTTTTTGGTGTGATATTTTGCATGTACGGATGCCGTTTGTACCAGAATTAGAACATACAGTATGTGGTCAATGCTAAAAATGGTGATCAACTGCATCTTAAAATCAGACACGAATACAATGCAGAGTGGTTGGTTTCCCACAAGTCCTTGCATGTGTAGACTCTATATATAATCAGTAAAACCACTTATATTTTGCGTATTGTGTAATTCCTATTTGACTGAACACAACTGACTAAAGCAATGCTGGCATAATGACACTCTGTTCAGTGGCATCAAAACTGCTCGCCTGGTGTGGAACCCATCCACCCACCAGAGGTGATTGCCTACAATTAATGCATGCCTTCCATCCTACCCTGTGTCATGACTGCAGTGGAGGCGCCCCCAGTGGATAGTCTGCACAGGTCCAGCACTCCTAACTGAAGTTAATTTTGCAATTAAGTATAAGGTCACGGTCCCTATTTGTTCAGTTGTTTGCGGATATTGCTGAATAGTTACCCCAATTGACACCTATCTACTGATTTTTCTCTGCTTGTCACATTATAAAGAGATTATGTTAAAGACCAGATGATGGATACGCGCCGTGGATAGCCATAGAATAAAGAGTCAAAGGCATAATTCCACTACTTTACCTTAAGGACACGGCGCGCTCTATAAATCCATGTCAGTCAGCCCTAGAGCCCTCGAACAATGACAATGACATCTCATTAACTTATAAATGTCACACCAGCAGCTTATAGTCATTAAACAGGAATTCATGTAAGAAGCACAATGTAGCACAATACATTTTATAAATATAATTTGCTCTACCCCCGTGCAACTCCCTTAATGCACATTTCCTATTATGTATAAGAACTTTATTTATGTACATAGCAAATGAGCCAACAGTCATTCACTAATAGTGGAGATGCTAAATGTGAGTCACAAGCACTGCTAATTATGGGTTTTGCTTCAGTATCAACTTAAATAGAAGGAAAGGAGGAAGCACAAGCCGACCAATGAAATTGCTGTTTATCCCAAAGCAGTGAAAACATACATACATAGACTGTACTATTATTAGACTGTAAGTATTATTTAGGCAATGCATTGTCTGTTCTAGCAAACCAATAGTTTGCACCTTAGGCTGGGTACACACAAAGGGACTATTTGTCCCGACCAAGCCTCGCTAACGAGTGTCGGACATATGTCCGTAGCTTGCAGCAAGTGGCTGAGGCCAAAAGTTCGAACGATCGATTGAGCGTATCATAGGGAAACCGCACAATTGATCGGGATTTACCGACATGCCCGATGGTCCGTGTCGATCTGGATGAATGGACGATCGAGGTCGGTCATGGCAGATATTTTGGCTGACCGAGATGATATTCGGTCGGTCGCCCCAAAATATCTGCTGGTGTGCACCCTTTAATACCTTGCAATGGATTTAACCTCCCCTTATACTATTATCAGGGAGATTAATAAAAGTTCTTATCGTTTAAAATGTGCTAATTTGCCAACCAGTCAGATCTTATTTAACATTTGAAAGCTAACATCTGATTGGTTGGGGCAATATTAGCACCATTTTTAATGGTAAGAACTTTTATTAATCTCCCTGCTCCAATTTTACATTAAGTAGAGGTGTTACAATAGGCCAATAGGCCTCCCATACATCGTATGGATCAGTTGGGGCTGTGTATGCAGTTATCACCATTGAAATCCATCCACAAACGTGATTACAATCACACCTTTATTATACCTCAATCTCCACTGCTCTCTTCACCTATAGTCAAGCCCTTGGCTACAGCTTGATAATACTTGATATCACACTGATAGATTGTGAGTGTGATAGGTTGTACTTAGATTGTAAGTACTTTTGGGGCTTGATGTGAATGGATACATTGTAAATATGTTCAGTGCTACAAGGGAATTCAAAAGAAAATCAACAGGATAAATGTGTGGAGCAGTTTCAATCAAAACACTGGTCCATTGTCCTGCACCCTTCTCCGTCTGTGTAAATTATTCATCATCGGCTGTCTTGAAGGCTTAACTAGCCTGTCCAATCAGTTTGCAGGCATCTGATACAGACATTGGCAATAAACATAGAAAAGAAAATAAAGGAGATAAACAAGTCAATCGACACAGATTAGGGGAACAGGTAACAGATTAGGGGAACAGGTAACAGAGTCCACTTTAGTGTGCAGGGGGCCCAGTTAATTTCTGCTCATATAGAACTGGAAAGTAATTCCGAACCCAGTTTCCGAGGCGGATTTGCAAAATCCCGGATTGCAGATTTATCGGATTTTCTGGAATTCACCAATGGATTTTCTGGAATTCTCCATTCACCAGTGGATTTTCTGGAATTCTCCATTCACCATGGATTTTCTGGAATTTTCATTCCCCAATGGATTTTCTAGAATTCTCCATTCACCAATGGAGCTGCTTTTATCAGTGCCAACCCCCTGTTAGCTATGGCAATGAGATTCTTAATAAAAAAAAGTTTGCACAGGAAAAAGCAATCAATCCTCAAACCCAGATCCGAATATTCAAAAATCTGGAATATTTAAAAAAAAAAAAAAAGTGCAAAGAAAGTGCCAAAACAGGAAGGCACAAACTTTCCGGTACTAGACGGTGTTTTCTTTCTTCTTCTTTTTTTAAAGATTTTGGGCATTAGTGTTCATATTTTTAACTCCATTACTTAAATGGGTTCGCTCACGGTTTTCAGATTTTTTTTCACAAAATCTGTGAGCGGAACGGATTTTTGCAAGTTCTCCCATCTCTATTGTCATACTCCATGGTTCATTTGTTTTTAATCGTGTTAAACCTTTATTAGATTATTATTTATAAGTCATTAAAGGGGGGCCCCAAACCCCACATTGCCTAGGGCCTCATTCCGGTCATGATTTCCTATCCTACCTCAGCGCCTTTCCCAAGGGAGCGCAATGTTCAGAGAAGTCTTCTAGAAGCTCAGGTGGATAAGGATACGGATGAGTAATTCTGTCACTGGTTAGATGGTGGAAACGGAATGTCTTGGGACCCAGGGCCGGTTAGAGTAACCGGTGACCTAGAAAGAAGGTTCTATAAACAAGTGGAAAAAAAAAACATTACTACTTAAAATATTGCTCAATGACCTACAAGGAAAAACAGACTCTCAAAATAGAAAGAGCGATGGCCTGAAGAAGTTTCCTCTCCCTATCCTTATCACTGTATCTCCCGTGTGTTATTCTCCGTACCCAATCAGTTTCCTGGGCTGTGTGTTTATTTAGCTCCCAACAAGGCATTAATTCAGTGTTTCTCTTGCTGTTACTGATCATTGCCTAGTTACAAAGTGAAAGTCATCCGATGTACTCAGAAAAACAAAGGGTTGGGATGTTGCTCTGATGTTGCAATTAGGCTTCAAAGGCTCGGGATTAACTGAACCAAGTGTCTTTGAATTTATTTTGATTAAATGGACAAGATTTCAGGTTTCCACCACGGTACGATAAGGAATCTGATTTTCCGGGTCAAATCTCCAGTTCCGATTCAATCCCTAACAAGCTGCTCCTTCTTCTGCTGTCAGAGCAAGGACACAATCCTCTCTTACCGCTAGTGATGGTTTAATTAGAAGTGACAGGAATCTTTATTCTTTTGTTTCTGTATCATTTAAAGATTCCGATTGCATTAATTTCCTCTGACCCTGAGACGGGAAAAAAGCAACGGGAATTTCTTTCACGAAGGAAAAGGAATTTGTCCGAGAAGAAGAAATCACACGATTTTTTTGTCCGAGAAGAAGAAATCACCGATTTTTTGTCAGAAAAAGAAATCACTGATTTTCTCCTGCCCTGATCGAGTGACTAAAACGTGTTTAATGCATGTACGCATATATGTGGGTGAACATTCTGTGTTAAATTTAAGGCCGGGTACATACAGGCAGATTTTTCCCCGCAACTGACCGATATTATCGCGTATCAGTCGGTATTGATTTGTCGATGTCATCACATGTATCAAAGGAAACTTGTGATCGGACGCAAAATCACCACCGATTGGGTCGTCTCCTATGGACGCATGATCGAGGCATGACAACTGTCAGCAGCGGCGACATTCAATGCGACCGTCAGTGATTTGTCCTGGCCAAACCGCTTGCTAGTGTACTCGTGTTCACCCAGCCTTACATTCCAAAGATAAAAAAAAACCCACTAGAAGGACTTGATACTACACATCTGCACATCCATAAGTTACACGCGGTGAGTACATCTGTCACTGGGGTGTCTATTATGATGCCTCACTAAGTATATTAAATGTTCCCCTTTAATGCGGTGTGTTCCTCTTGGTTGGGTAACAGAATATGATCTAGTAAAAAGATATGAGTTAGGGTTAAAATGCAATCATACTGTCCTTCATACAGTCCTCCGTACTTCATAGTCCCCCTTCATACCCCCCAAAAAACTCCCTTTTGCAGAGCGTGTCTTCCCATTGAACAAGTCCAAGACTGTGGGAGGAGGCAGGGCTGAAACAGGACTTTGATGGTAATGTTTGAGCTCTGATATGGGGTATGTAGGCTATCAGTTTGGTCCTCATCCTGGGTACTTTAAGTGTAGGGGGTTTAGAGGGAACTGTAGTGGATTCAAGAAAATTGTAATTGTCTGAACATCCATGAACACAAACATGATATATAAGAGCTTCAAAATGGCTTCCATTTCTTGAGATGCAAATCCAGGCAGAAATATTTTTTAGGCCTCATTCTGGAAGTAGCTATTTAAAGTCAGTATTACAAACCCCCAAATGCCATGAAAATGGAGAATCTCTTCCAGCTGGAATTTACTACTAGATTTACATCCATTTAATTCTTAAATCGTTTCATCGAAATTATACATCTCAATACCGGATAGAAAACAATCTGCATATTGGACCACTGTTAATGACCAGTAGAGACTCGGGAACTTGTCATATATACATTGGGTCTGGCAGGTGCTATTATTGCTCGGGAGAATACAGGTGATTGACGTTTTAGAAGGCGATGTGGGTGTTTCCCATATAAAATTGCGATGAGATTTATGTACATATATAATACGCTCTGTCCTTGCACTGACTTATCAACTGTGCAATTTCAGGCATGTGATTTACACCTTCAGGAAATATTACATCCCCACATGCAATTATTAACATTTCTGCCCGTCCACGTTAAGCAACAGGATGGACCCAAAATCAATTATTAAAGGGCAATAGAAGTTGTCACTGGTTCTGTTTTACTTATTTAGATATTATTGGAATTCCAACTTGTAAACATTGATGTTTTGTTCACTGGTCCTGCTTGATTATTTCTAATGCACAAATCCTTTCCCTTTATTTTTTATAAATAGAATAAAGTAAACTATGGGTTATAGTTTATATAATGGACTAGCAAAAGTGTGCCCGTTGGTGCACAGTGGGTTTTATATTGTTAATTTATATAGTTTAATTTGCTGGAGTGTTAGTTACATATTGATTTAAAAATGTGTGAAGCTACCCGCCACTTACAGGCCCTCCATATTAGGGTAGTCCTATCTAAGAATGACAATTTTAGTATAATGCTGTTATTTTTGTAGTGTAATTATTATGTATTAGATAAGTCTTTTCATATGATAACTTCCCGCGGCACTGGAGCCCTTCCGTAGTCCGTCTTAGGGGTAGTTTGCGGTTGTCCGGGCCAAAAACCAGGCTCAGGCCCCGCCGGAGTGTTGGGAGGCTCCGGGGACTTCCCGCGGCACTTGGAGCTCTTCCTGGTAGTTCCGATTTCCAGGGGGTGTTTGTGGTTGTTCGCGCCCGAAAACCAGGCTCCGCCGCGAGTGTTGGGAGGCTCCGCGTGCTCCCGCGGCACTTGGAGCCCCAAACCAGGTGCTGTCAAGTTGTATACATACAATACTGTACACACACTTAACTCCCTCCTCCAGCTAATCCCCAGGCTCTCAAGCAGGAACAGGCAGCGTCTCATTACCTAGGACAGCAGGGATCGCCCACCATTTCTATAGGCAATGCCTTCTCTCCTAGTTAAACGGAACACTATTGGCTTTTCCTGGATTCCGACCAATGTGGAAGGGTTTGTTAGATGCTGTAGTTTACACACATGCGGCAGTAAGGAGGAACTGGTTGTTTAATATGGGGTATTCCTATTGGTGCTAGAATCCAGTCGGCCACTATTACAGTAATGTGACAATTTATAATAATTGTACTAACCTGGAAGCTGATCATTGTGAGCACTGCTGCTAACAGGACAGAGAAAGAGACAGAGAAGAGAGAGAGACAGAGAGAAAGACAGAAGAGAGCAGAGCGAGAGAGGAGAGAGAGAGAAAGACAGAGCGAGAGAGAGAAAGACAGAGAAAGAGAGAGAGGAGCGAGACAGAGAGAGAGAAGAGAGAGAGAAGAGAGAGAAGAGAGAGACAAGACAGACAGACAGAGAGAGACACACATAGACTGTACACTAAACAAAAATAACATTTAGACACTTACCGACATAAGAAGGAACTTCCCTTCAGGGAAGCAGCCAAAACAAAGGGATCTTAGTAAGCAGCCTGTAGGAGAAAGAAAAGTCTTCAGTAAAGCAGTGTTGTTTGGCAACGCCCACCCTCTCCCACTACACATGCATCAGATGTGAGCTACTCTCCACAATGCAATACAGGAGGATATAACTCTAAAGCATCCTGATACTCTCTCTCACAATGCAATACAGCGGATGTCAGCACTACTTACTGGGAAAGCAAACTTTTTTTTGATTGGCCATAACTCGCACATGCTCAGTAAGTCTCTACCACAATGCAAAGCTAAGGATGTTACTGTAAAGCATGCATTGCGTCAGGATGTGATGTAGTGCTACAGCAGCTCCAGAAGCACACCTATTGGATAATAAGGACTTAAGGAAATTTACAGCAAACTTCCATGCAGAAATTTAATACATTTGAGAGTGTGTGCTATAGATGTCCATTCAAACGTGGGGAGATTCTGTATGGTAGTACTTTTTTATTTTTTATTTCATATGCCATTTACACACTGTTAACACTTATATATCTTTATTTTGAACATATAATAAACTAATTAATGGTATACCTTTTACATTACAATATAAACTTTAACCATGTATAATATTATTTTAGCCTACCCCACCTACATAGTACAGTCTAAAAACTCAATGCAATCTCCACAAAATGGAAAATATTTTTATATAAAGGAAGGAATGACCCCCCTACTGTAAATTATAAGGATATTAGAAATCACAAGAAGTAGAGATGAACACAAAACCGAAACTTGAACCCAGTTTCGAGCTCAACTATTCAAACTAGTTGAGTTTGAACTAGTTCGTTTTTCCGGACTAACGGCTGTATTTTCGTTAATCCTAAAAGTATTGTGTCGCTAACCCTCGAAACTAGTGTCGTTTTCAGTAACCCTCAAATGTCGGATCATTTTCACTAACACTAGAATGTATCATTCACTAACCTCAAATGTAGCCTTCGATTTTCGGTAACCCTCAAAGTATCGTTCAGTTTCGGGACCCTCGATGTATGGATCATTTCTGCTAACCCTAGACTGTATCGTTCGCTAACCTCGAATGTAGCCTTCGATTTTCGGTAATCCTCGAAAGTATCGTTCGATTTCGGTAATCCTCGAAAGTATTGATCGTTTGGTAATCCTCAAAAGTATCGTCGTAACCCTCGAATTGGCCATAACCCTCGAATTGGCCATGTCACTTGCGCAAAACCCGACATTTACACGCTTGTTTTTAAGAAGTGTTTTAGTGATAGTGACATGTTCCCCAGACCATATCCCAGGTGCCGCAGCCATTTACAGTAAGTTACCATTGTTAGTTATCTGTAAATCACCCGGACTTTTCGAACCATCACTTTCCAGTGACTTTAATCGGTCCAAAGTCCGAACTTTCGAACTTTTACTCAAGTTCGCCCATCTCTACAAGGAGTTCTTGACCATATAAAAGCGCAGGCACAGTACAAGGACACAATAAGAATTGCTTTCCTACTCTAGACAATTTTTGGGGGGGTTAGTCCTAAATTGATGGAAATATATCGATCCCTAAAAATCGGTAAGGATATTTTATTGGGTTTTTATAACCCAATGGCAGTATCCATATTTAGGGAGCAGTAACAATATTAAGGTAACAGTATCCATATTAAGAGAACAGTATCCATATTTAGGGAGCAGAGTATCAATATATAGGGAGCAGTAACAATATTAGGGAGCAGTTATCAGTATCCTATATAGAGGAGAACAAATTAGGAACAGTATTCATAGTAAGGGAACGTCTCCATATTTAGGGAAAAACAGATCCATATTTAGGGCAGACAGTAACAATATTAGGTACGTTCCATATTAAGGGAACAGTATCCATATTAGGGAGCCCGATCCCTATTTAGGAGCAGATCCATATTTAGGGAGCAGTATCCATATTTAGGGAGCACATAACAATATTTAGGGAACAGTATTCATATTTAGGGAGCAGTAGGAACCATATTGGGAGCAGTATCCATATTTAGGAGGCAGTATCCATATTAGGGAGCAGTATCCATATTTAGGAGCAATAACATATTTAAGGGAACAGTACATATTTAGGGAGCAGTAGTAACAATATTTAGGGAACAGTATTAATATTTAGGGAGCAGTATCCATAGTAAGGGAACAGTATCCATAGTTAGGGAGCAGTAACAATATTTAGAACAGTATCCATATTAAGGGAACAGTTGCATATTTAGGGAGCAGTATATATTTAGGAGAGTATCCATAGTTAGGGAGCAGTAGTAACATATTTAGGAAGCAGTATATCTATTTAGGGAAGCGTTAACAATTTAGGTAACAGTATCCATATTAGGGAACAGTATCCATATTTAGAGCGTAACACATATTTAGGGAACAGTATCCATATTAAGGGAACAGTAGCCATATTTAGGGAGCAGTTATACGTATTGGGAGAGCAGTATCCATATTTGGGAGCAGTAGAACAATATTTAGGGAAGCAGTATCATATTTAGGAGCAGTTCCATATTTAGGAGCATTAACACAATATTTAGGGAACAGTTTATATTTAGGGAGCAGTAAACAATATTTAGGGAACAGTATCCATAGTTAGTGAGCAGTAACACATTTAGGTAACATTATCCATATTAAGGGAACAGTATGCATATTTAGGGAGCAGTTTCTATATTTAGGGAGCAGTAGTAACAATATTAGGGAACAGTATTATATTTAGGGGCAGTAGCAGTTTCATATTTAGGAGAAGTAACAATATTAGGGAACAGTTTCATATTAAGGGACAGTCTCCATATAGGGACAATATGCTATAGGGAGCAAAGTAAACAATATTAGGGAGCAGTTTCTATATTTAGGGAGCAGTAACAATATTTAGGGAACAGTATTCATATTTAGGGAGCAGTCTCCATATTTAGGGAACAGTATGCATATTTAGGGAGCAGTAAAAATATTTAGGGAGCAGTATACATATTTAGGGAGCAGTTACATATTTAGGAGTCAAAGTAACAATATTTAGGGGACAGTATTCATATTTAGGAGGAGTATAACAATATTAGGGACAATCATTTTAGGGAGCAGTAGTACAATATTTAGGTAACGGATCCATATTAAGGGAAACAGTATGCATATTAGGGAGCAGTATACGTATTTAGGGAGCAGTATCCATATTTAGGGAGCAGGACACAATATTTAGGAAGCAGTATACATATTTAGGGAGCAGTATCCATATTAGGGAGCAGTACAATATTTAGGGAACAGTATTTCATATTTAGGGAGCGAGTAACAATATTTAGGGAACAGTATCCATATTTAGGGAGCAGTAACAATATTTAGGTAACAGTATCCATATTAAGGGAACAGTATGCATATTTAGGGAGCAGTTTCTATATTTAGGGAGCAGTAACATATTTAGGGAACAGTATTCATATTTAGGGAAGCAGTTTCTATATTTAGGGAGAAGTAACAATATTTAGGGAACAGTTTCCATATTAAGGGAACAGTCTCCATATTTAGGGAACAATAGGCATATTTAGGGAGCGAGTAACAATATTTAGGGAGACAGTTCTTATTTAGGGAGCGGAGTAACAATATTTAGGGAAACAGTATCATATTTAGGGAACAGTATGCATATTTAGGGAGAGCAGTAACAAATATTTAGGGAGCAGTATACATATTTAGGGAGCAGTTCAATTTATGGAGCAGTAGAACAATATTTAGGGGACAGTATTCATATTTAGGGGAGCAGTAACAATATTTAGGGAACAGTATGCATATTTAGGAGCAGTAACAATATTTAGGGAACAGTATCATATTTAGGGAGCAGTGTCTATATTTTAGGGAGATCAGTAACAATATTTAGGGAACAGTTTCCATATAAGGGAACGTCTCCATATTTAGGGAACAATATGCATATTGGTAGGGAGCAGTAACAATATTTAGGGAGCAGTTTTCTATACTTAGGAGCAGTAAACAATATTTAGGGAACGTATTCAATAGGAGACAGTATGCATATTTAGGGAGCAGGACACATATATATAGGGCAGTATACATATTTAGGGAGCAGTAGCTATATTTATGGAGGAACAGTAACAATATTTAGGGAACAGTATTATATTTAGGGAGCAGTAACAATATTTAGGGAACAGTATTCATATTTAGGGAGCAGTTTCTATATTTAGGGAGAAGTAACAATATTTAGGGAACAGTTTCCATATTAAGGGAACAGTCTCCATATTTAGGGAACAATATGCATATTTAGGGAGCAGTAACAATATTTAGGGAGCAGTTTCTATA
>CM033471.1:30251531-30494101 GCA_019447015.1 Hymenochirus boettgeri | reverse complement strand
CCATATTTAGGGAGCAGTAACAATATTTAGGTAACAGTATCCATATTAAGGGAACAGTATGCATATTTAGGGAGCAGTATACGTATTTAGGGAGCAGTATCCATATTTAGGGAGCAGTAACAATATTTAGGAAGCAGTATCCATATTTAGGGAGCAGTATCCATATTTAGGGAGCATTAACAATATTTAGGGAACAGTATTTATATTTAGGGAGCAGTAACAATATTTAGGGAACAGTATCCATAGTTAGGGAGCAGTAACAATATTTAGGTAACAGTATCCATATTAAGGGAACAGTATGCATATTTAGGGAGCAGTTTCTATATTTAGGGAGCAGTAACAATATTTAGGGAACAGTATTCATATTTACAGTGTTGTTTGGCAACGCCCACCCTCTCCCACTACACATGCATCAGGATGTGAGCTATCTCCACAATGCAATACAGGAGGATATAACTCTAAAGCATCCTGATACTCTCTCTCACAATGCCATACCGCGGATGTCAGCACTACTTACTGGGAAAGCAAACTTTTTTTTGATTGGCCATAACTCGCACATGCTCAGTAAGTCTCTACCACAATGCAAAGCTAAGGATGTTACTGTAAAGCATGCATTGCGTCAGGATGTGATGTAGTGCTACAGCAGCTACCAGAAGCACACCTATTGGATAATAAGGACTTAAGAAATTACAGCAAACTTCCATGCAGAATTTAATACATTTGAGAGTGTGGCTATAGATGTCCATTCAAACGTGGGGAGATTCGTATGTAGTACTTTTTTATTTTTATTTCATATGCCATTTACACACTGTTAACACTTATATATCTTTATTTTGAACATATAATAAACTAATTAATGGTATACCTTTTACATTACAATATAAACTTTAACCATGTATAATATTATTTTAGCCTACCCCACCTACATAGTACAGTCTAAAAACTCAATGCAATCTCCACAAAATGGAAAATATTTTTATATAAAGGAAGGAATGACCCCCCTACTGTAAATTATAAGGATATTAGAAACACAAGAGTAGAGATGAACACAAAACCGAAACTTGAACCCGAGTTTCGAGCTCAACTATTCAAACTAGTTGAGTTTGAACTAGTTCGTTTTTCCGGACTAACGGCTTGTATTTCGTTAATCCTAAAAGTATGTCGCTAACCCTCGAAACTATGTCGTTTTCGTAACCCTCAAATGTACGGATCATTTTCACTAACACTAGAATGTATCATTCACTAACCTCAAATGTAGCCTTCGATTTTCGGTAACCCTCAAAGTATCGTTCATTTTCGGGACCCTCGATGTATGGATCATTTCTGCTAACCCTAGACTGTATCGTTCGCTAACCTCGAATGTAGCCTTCGATTTTCGGTAATCCTCGTAAAGTATCGTTCGATTTCGGTAATCCTCGAAAGTATTGATCGTTTGGTAATCCTCAAAAGTATCGTCGTAACCCTCGAATTGGCCATAACCCTCGAATTGGCCATGTCACTTGCGCAAAACCCGACATTTACACGCTTGTTTTTAAGAAGTGTTTTAGTGATAGTGGCATGTTCCCCAGACCATATCCAGGTGCCGCAGCCATTTACAGTAAGTTACCATTGTTAGTTATCTGTAAATCACCCGGACTTTTCGAACCATCACTTTCCAGTGACTTTAATCGGTCCAAAGTCCGAACTTTCGAACTTTTACTCAAGTTCGCCCATCTCTACAAGGAGTTCTTGACCATATAAAAGCGCAGGACAGTACAAGGACACAATAAGAAATTGCTTTCCTACTCTAGACAATTTTTGGGGGGGTTAGTCCTAAATTGATGGAAATATATCGATCCCTAAAAATCGGTAAGGATATTTTATTGGGTTTTTATAACCCAATGGCAGTATCCATATTTAGGGAGCAGTAACAATATTAAGGTAACAGTATCCATATTAAGAGAACAGTATCCATATTTAGGGAGCAGAGTATCAATATATAGGGAGCAGTAACAATATTAGGGAGCAGTTATCAGTATCCTATATAGAGGAGAACAAATTAGGAACAGTATTCATAGTAAGGGAACGTCTCCATATTTAGGGAAAAACAGATCCATATTTAGGGCAGACAGTAACAATATTAGGTACGTTCCATATTAAGGGAACAGTATCCATATTAGGGAGCCCGATCCCTATTTAGGAGCAGATCCATATTTAGGGAGCAGTATCCATATTTAGGGAGCACATAACAATATTTAGGGAACAGTATTCATATTTAGGGAGCAGTAGGAACCATATTGGGAGCAGTATCCATATTTAGGAGGCAGTATCCATATTAGGGAGCAGTATCCATATTTAGGAGCAATAACAATATTTAGGGAACAGTATTCATATTTAGGGAGCAGTAACAATATTTAGGGAACAGTATTAATATTTAGGGAGCAGTATCCATAGTAAGGGAACAGTATCCATATTTAGGGAGCAGTAACAATATTTAGGTAACAGTATCCATATTAAGGGAACAGTATGCATATTTAGGGAGCAGTATATATTTAGGAGAGATCCATAGTTAGGGAGCAGTAGTAACATATTTAGGAAGCAGTATATCTATTTAGGGAAGCGTTAACAATTTAGGTAACAGTATCCATATTAGGGAACAGTATCCATATTTAGAGCGTAACACATATTTAGGGAACAGTATCCATATTAAGGGAACAGTAGCATATTTAGGGAGCAGTTATACGTATTGGGAGAGCAGTATCCATATTTGGGAGCAGTAGAACAATATTTAGGGAAGCAGTATCATATTTAGGAGCAGTTCCATATTTAGGAGCATTAACACAATATTTAGGGAACAGTTTATATTTAGGGAGCAGTAAACAATATTTAGGGAACAGTATCCATAGTTAGGAGCAGTAACACATTTAGGTAACATATCCATATTAAGGGAACAGTATGCATATTTAGGGAGCAGTTTCTATATTTAGGGAGCAGTAGTAACATATTTAGGGAACAGTATTATATTTTAGGGCAGTAGCGAGATTTCTATATTTAGGAGAAGTAACAATATTAGGGAACAGTTTCATATTAAGGGACAGTCTCCATATAGGGAACAATATGCTATTAGGGAGCAAAGTAAACAATATTTAGGGAGCAGTTTTCTATATGTAGGGGGAGCAGTAACAATATTTAGGGAACAGTATTCATATTAGGGAGCAGTCCACCATATAGGGAACAGTATGCATATTTAGGGCAGTAAAATATTTAGGGAGCAGTATACATTTTAGGGAGCAGTTCATATTTATGGAGTCAAAGTAAACATATTTAGGGGACAGTATTCATATTTAGGAGGAGTATACAATATTAGGGACAATGCATTTTAGGGAGCAGTAGTACATATTTAGGGTAACAGTATCCATATTAAGGGAACAGTATGCATATTAGGGAGCGTTATACGTATTTAGGGAGCAGTATCCATATTTAGGGAGCAGGAACAATATTTAGGAAGCAGTATACATATTTAGGGAGCGTATCCATATTAGGGGCAGTAGCAATATTTAGGGACAGTATTTCATATTTAGGGTAGCGAGTAACAATATTTAGGGAACAGTATCCTAGTTAGGGAGCAGTAAACAATATTTAGGTAACAGTATCCATATTAAGGGAACAGTATGCATATTTAGGGAGCAGTTTCTATATTGGGAGCAGTAACATATTTAGGGAACAGTATTCATATTTAGGGAAGCAGGTTCTATATTTAGGGAGAAGTACAATATTAGGGAACAGTTTCCATATTAAGGGAACAGTCTCCATATTTAGGGAACAATAGGCATATTTAGGGAGCGAGTAACAATATTTAGGGAGCAGTTCTATATTTAGGGAGCGGAGTAACAATATTTAGGGAAACAGTATCATATTTAGGGAACAGTATGCAATTTAGGGAGCAGTAACAATATTTAGGGAGCAGTATACATATTTAGGAGCAGTTTCATTTATGGAGCAGTAGAACAATATTTAGGGGACAGTATTCATATTTAGGGAGCGTAGTAACAATATTTAGGGAACAGTATGCATATTTAGGGAGCAGTAACAATATTTAGGGAACAGTATCATATTTAGGGAGCAGGTCTATATTTAGGGAGAAGTAACAATATTTAGGGAACAGTTTCCATATTAAGGGAACAGTCTCCATATTTAGGGAACAATATGCATATTTAGGGAGCAGTAACAATATTTAGGGAGCAGTTTCTATACTTAGGAGCAGTAACAATATTTAGGGAACAGTATTCATATTTAGGAACAGTATGCATATTTAGGGAGCAGAGACACAATATATAGGAGCAGTATACATATTTAGGGAGCAGTAGCTATATTTATGGAGCGAAAGTAACAATATTTAGGGGACAGTATTATATTTAGGGGAGCAGTAACAATATTTAGGGAACAGTATGCATATTTAGGAGCAGTAACAATATTTAGGGAGCAGTTTCTATAGGCAGTCAGTAACAATATTTAGGGGACAGTATTCATATTAGGGACAGTAACAATAGTAAACAATATTTAGGGAACAGTATCATATTTAGGAGAGTAGAGCACAGTAACAATATGAGGGAGCAGTATACATATTTAGGAGCAGTTCGTATATTTGGAGAGAAGTAGTAACAATATTTAGGGGACAGTATTCATATTTAGGGAGCCGTTTCTATATTTAGAGAGAAGTAACAATATTTAGGGAACAGTTTCCATATTTAGTGAGTCTCCATACTGGGCCAAAGCTGGGTGTTCTGGGACAGGCCGCTGGATAAAAAAGTCAAAGACTTGGGGGCAAGTAACTAACAGGGGACCATTTTTTTTTACAGGGGTGGACATGCCCTTTAAATGTATTTTCATTCACAATGATAGTATTGTAATAACTAAAGAGTTTGACACATTTTCTTTTCTTTGTCTCCACAGGCAATGCCTTTGTGGTCAGTTTGGCGGTGGCCGACTTGCTGGTGGCATTCTACCCATACCCACTGGTCCTATTGGCAATTTTCAACCATGGTTGGAGGATGGGCCATCTACACTGCCAGCTAAGCGGATTCTTCATGGGGCTCAGTGTGATAAGCTCTGTCTTCAATATCACCGGGATTGCAGTCAACCGCTACTGCTACATTTGCCACAGCAGTTGGTATAATCGCCTGTTTTCTAACACTAGCACTATTTGCTATGTGGGGTTGGTCTGGATTTTGGCCTTGGCTGCCATTTTGCCAAACTTCTTTGTGGGATCCCTGCAGTATGACCCGCGTATTTTCTCCTGCACGTTTGCTCAGTCTGTCAGCTCTCATTATACCATTGCTGTTGTCATCTTTCACTTCTTTTTGCCTATCGGAGTCGTCAGCTATTGCTATCTACGCATTTGGGTGCTAGTCCTCAACATTCGCCATAGAGTCAAGCCAGATAGGTACCTCAAACACCAGACCTGGCCCTACAATATACATGGTTTTATTACCATGTTTGTGGTCTTTGTACTTTTTGCAGTATGCTGGGGACCTCTGAACATCATTGGACTGGCAGTGGCACTTTACCCCCCGTTTGGAGACTCCATCCCTAAATGGCTATTCGTAGCTAGTTACTTTATGGCTTATTTCAATAGCTGCCTCAATGCTGTGGTATACGGTGCTCTGAACAGGAACTTCCGCAGAGAATACAAGAAGATCCTGTTCTACATATTCCAGCTGGCTTGATGCGCTCTAAAATATTTTAGCCTTACGTTCATTTAAGCGATATATATCTATACACATATACATATGCAACAAGGAAATAAATCTTTTGTATGTAAATAAAACTAGGGGCATCTTCATTCTTCACATGAAACGGTCACAACAGATTTTCCAAAATGGAGGTCATTGCATTTTTAAGAAATATGCTGTAGGTATTAGTCAGAAAAGCTCATCTACACAGTGGGATTTTAACAAACCTTTCCATGTTCCTTTTGGTATCATGATAAAATCTACTGCACCTCACGTCATCATGTGTCCTCAGATCCTCCCTTGTGCTTTCTTTATAATCATTTTGTTTAGCCATTTTGTCAGATGACTGGACCAGTCTCAATTTAGCCTTCTGTGTGTGGTAACATTAACCTGACCTGCCTACTAGGCCTTAATGGTCATCTGGTATCTGCTATAGAATGGGCCTGTGTAGTAACATTAAAAGCAGGGGAGTAACTACCAGAGGAGCAACCGCTCAGGGGCCCGTAGTTTTGCTGGGGGGGCAGTGATTCCTAGTTACGCCACTGATTAAAAGACACTTAAAGCTAAAATATTAATAGGCTTGAATTCATTCTGTCAGGGCAATGTTATATCAGCAACTATCCGGCCAAATTAGTGCAAAATCCACGCTATTTAGAAATAGCTCTGCGCAGCCTATTTAATTAGAGATGGCCGAAACTAGTAAGATCCGTTCCCGAAAATGGAACGTATTTTCGGAGCCCCTTTTCGATAATCCTCGAAAATAGCCTTGAACGTTCGATAATCATTGAAAATGTGATTTCAAATAGAACATTCGGATTTCAGAACCGAGGGGTTCTGAGTCGAACCCGGATCCCATCTCTATATTCATATTTGCATATGCTATGTAAAGTTTTGTGCCACCTTGTAGTGCAAAACTTAACACCTATTGAACAGTGATGCAAATTCCAGCCAATATATTCATCACATTAATAGATGTATTACTAACCAGATATTTAGGGATAACTATTTCTTCTATTCTGGCAGAGGAAACGGAATCCCCTGTTCATGCAATAAACCGAGGCTGTGAGTGCTGACATCACAACCAATGATTGCCTCCTCTGCACTAGAGATGGACTAGAACTCGAACCTGAGTTCGAGCCAAACTACTCGAATTCGAACGAATTCGGACTTCTCGAACTATCCCGGACCCGGATTTTCGATATTTTTAGACCGTTCGAATGTGCCAGTAAAATGCCTATTATACCTATACGCGAGCATCGAATCCGCGAGTAAAGTGTCCATTAAAACCTATATGTGAGCATCGAATCCACGAGTAAAATGTACATGGAATCTAGGCGCGAACATTGAATCTACGAGTAAAGTGTCCATTAAAGCTTATACGCGAGCATCAAATCCGCAAGTAAAATTTACATGATACCTAGGCGCAAACATCGAATCTACGAGTAAAGTGTCCATTAAAACCTATACGTGAGTAAAATGTACATGGTACCTAGGCGCGAACGAGCTCGAAAATAGCGCGAGTGAGAGTAAAATTGATTTTTCGAATGTCCTGGATATTCTAACATGTTCCCCAGACCATTTCCCAGGTCCCACAGCCATTTACATTAAGTTACCATTGATATTTTAATTGTATTTCATTAGAACTTTTCGAACTATTTGACTCCTATTGACTTTAATGGGTCCGTTTTCGAACTTTCCATATAGTTCGAAAGTTCGAAAACGGACCTAACTTTTGAAAGTTTGGCCATCTCTACTCTGCACAAGTTTTTAAAGCTAATGGAGCAGGGGGAGGAGGCAGCAATATTTGCCATAAGAGAGAACGAGGACGGTGCTTATTAAATATCTGGTTGGATAATGCATGTAATAATAATCCGTGTTAGGGGCATATACTCGGTGATCTGTCTCTAGCCGCACACTCTCAGTTTCTGCCAGAGGTGTCAAGTAACAGGATGACCTGCCTATGGTTTGTTCACACCCTTCAAAGACGTTTTGAACAAGACTAAGCACCCCCTTAAACCCTGTTTTCCCTGAGATTCCAAGACCTTGAACTCCTCCAGTGTTTTGCTGTTCTTTGCTGCCTCCTTTATGGCTTTGTAAGCTCTATGGCACATGCTCACAAAACTGCATTGGGCCCTTAAAATCATAGTATTGAAAAATTGCAACACCGTGCCTTTATAAATATGCCCCTATGTGAGCTCAGGCAGCTGTAAAGCAGCTGGCTCGGGCAACCTGTCCCAACCTTGACTGGTGGCTACCACCGGAGGAGCCGAGAGGAACCAGAGGACTTTTCAAGGTAAGATATCTTGACCCAGGGAAAAGGTTAATATTGCAAAAACTTTGAAGTCTAAGTCTAAAAGTTTTTGATGGATCGAAAATGCCATTTAATTCTCCTTTAATTCTCCAGAAAACCTGCATATATTTTAAACAATTATTGAAAAGAGCAAAATGGATTGTCAGAGAAATAGCCCCAACTATAAAGCAGATCACACAGATAATGTCATGAAACTCTTCCACCCTGTCCCTATGGGACCTGACAGGATAAGTCACTGGTTCCTGGGACCTTTTTGACATCCATTGGTAACTAGAGATGGGATCCAGGTCTAATCCGAATGTTCCATCAGAAACCGGACACATCCGGAGCCTATTTTCTATAATTACCAACCGTTCAAGGATTATCTAAAATAGCCTTGAACTTTTGATAATCCTCAAAAATACACTAGGAAACTCAAAATTAGGATTATCTAGGATTATTGGACATTTGAGGCTATTTTCGATAGTAGCCTCAAACGTTTGATAATTATCGAAAATTTCCTCCGAAGTCCAGAAAGTATGTTCCGTTTGGGTGAAATTTCACCAAAAGGGTTCAGTGTGTAGTAGCCTATTTTACACCAGAGCGAGATTTACCAGTATAGCTGGTAAATATAGGAAAATATATAGGAAATGTTCTGGCTTCACTTGTTTCAATTTAACCTGCTATCAGCTCTGCTTTTTACATGAACCCATGAATATAGCCCCATTATATCAATAGGCCCTCTAGTGGCAGGAAATAAAGATACTTTCGTTTCAGCAACTTAAATGAGTAGCAAATATCACATAACTAACAATATCGGGAGAATCTAGATTTAATATCTTGTCTGCAGACTATTAGTTATGAATAACTATTATTCATACAGAAGGAAGATTACGTTATATTGCGACATGGTCGTAAATTTTCGCCATGATTGTAAATTACACATAAGAATGCGAGTTATTTTATGACCGTGCCATAATATGATGACCATTGCAGTCAATGTAGTGGTAATACAATACCGCACATTATAACCCACTGCGCTGCGCATCAAAATGTTAAAGGTGATAAAATGATATAATAAGTGCCCCTCAAGGGGATTCAGCTAACAGAGACAAATTGCCTCCTTTCTTGGTTATCTGCCACCAAGACCCTACATGCTGCCTACCTTGTGCGAGGGTTCTACATGTGGTGGGTCAATTATTGGGTGAGACTGAGAGTGACCTAGCTGTCTTGGTTCACATTGGTGTCAATGACAAAGTTAGAGGAGGAGTGGTCCTTAAAAATGACTTCCGAGAGTAAGGGTCCCGAGTATTTATGTATTAGGAGTATTATTGCCTGGCTAAGAGGTTGGTGTAAGGAGATGGGGTTTGGGTTTTTAGAAAACGGGGCTGACTTTTCTGTAAGCTACAGCCTCTTTAGAAGGAATGGGCTGCACCTCGATGATTATGCAGCTGCTTTGGGGGAGAAGATGGCTGGAGGGCGTATTTTGGACTACAATGGGTAAATAAATGTTGTAAGGAATAAGGGAGCTTATAAGATAATGGAGAGAGGGGAGGAGAGAGGAGGTAGCGTAGAGGAAAGGGAGGCATGTACGTCGATGTGTGGAAATAAATTAATTGATAATCTAAAATGTATGTTTACAAATGCAAGAAGTCTGTATGGAAAAATTGGAGAACTAGAACCAATAGTTTTAAAAGAAAAGCATGATGTAATTCACATGAATGGGCAGTAAATTTGGAAGGATATTTCTTGTTTAAACATAATAGAGTAAATAAAAAAGGAAGAGGGTATGTGTGTATGCATGTGCATGTATGTGTGTATGTTAAACAAGAAATGAAGCCGGATCTAACAGATGGAATAGCTGGGGGTATAAACGATAAGGCTGAAACAATATGGGTGGGGCTGTTACATGCCACCAAATGTCAGCGAGAAGTTGGAAATTACTTCCATGTTAATACCTCCATGTTAGTATCTATTAACCCTGAGCTCATTATGGAGATGAAGGTAATAGGAAGCTTAGGGAATAGTTTTCATGATATATTGTCATTTAATATACAGTAGTTTGCAAAAAAAAAACAAATGTGCACTGGGTTAACACAAACTTTTAACTTCAGGAAAGTGCATTTTGTGCTATTAAAAGAATCCCTCCTGCTCATAGACTGGGGTGATATAATCTTATGTTAAGATACTGAACAGAGGTGGACTGCTTTTAAAGGGGTTTTAAACTGTTACACTTCTAAATGTATATCTTTAGGGAACAAGTGTAAAAAACAATATCAGCCCCCTGCGTGGGGGGAACAGAACCGTACTACATGTGTTATAAAGGCAGTAATAAGGCATGCAAGAAAGCAATTAAACTAGCTGGAATAAAAAATGAAATATGGACAGATTAGACAAATTAAGGCTGTTTACATCAGAGAAATGTTGACTGTGCGGGGATATGATGACTTTGTACAAATATATTAATGGGAAATATAATAAACTCTCTGGTACATTGTTCACCAATAGGTCATATTAGAGAACTTGTGGACATTCTTTTAAAGGGGAAGTTCAGTGCAAATACATATACTTTTAGTAAAAGAGAGCAGTATTTTCCATCCTAATGACCTTACCCTGCCCATTCAGCATTGTGTCTGTGTATAAATAAATGCTTCCGAAATACTGACTTCCTGTTTGCAGGACCCCTAATAGAGACTGGAATGGTCTTGCCAAGGTAGTGTGCATTATGGGAAGAAGAAGGACCATTACAGAACCTGAAATGTCAGCTCACTAATGTCAACAGCAGGGAATAGCAAAGTGTATGAAATCAACTGATTTATCAAAATGGGAGAGAATATGTAGAATGCATAGTATAAACTAAGAATTTTAAAAAATAAATATTTTCCATTGAACTTTCCCTTTAAGATTAGAAACTGTGGAACTGTTTTTTAGAAGATGTGGTAAAGACAAGTTTATTGTATAGCTATAAGAATGGACTAGATACTAGAGATGGACACAACCCGAGTTCGAGCCTATCTTTATAAGTTCGGACTATTCGAAAACTAGTTTGGGTTCGAACTAGTTCATTTTTCCGGACTCGTGGCTGTATTTTTGATAATTATGGAATTTACGGGCCGTTCGATAACCCTAGAATGTATTGTTCGCTAACCCTCGAAAGTATTGTTCGTATTCGATAACCCTCGAATGTACAGATCGTTTTCGCTAACCCTAGAATATATTGTTCGATTTTGGTAACCCTTTGAATGTATCGTTCGGTAACCCTTAATTCGGCTGTAACCCTTGACAATCTCCTACTCATGTTTTAGAAGTGTTTTAACAAGTTTTGGTGATAGTGACATGTTCCCCAGACCATTTCCCAGGTGTCATAGCCATTTACAGTAAGTTACCATTGTTAGTTTAGCTGTAAAACATCCGGACTTTTCAAACTATCACTCTCCATTGACTTTAATGGGTCCAAATTCGAACATTCAAACTTTTACTCGAAAGTTCGTAAAACGGACTGAACTTTATGAAGTTTGTCCATCTCTACTAGATACTGTAAGTTTCTAAAACTAAAAAATATTGAAAATTACTGGTATTAAAACATATAATTCTGGTTGATCCAGGGCACCTTTTTGATTTCCATTTGGTGTGAGGAAGGAATTTGTACCACTTTTCAGCTGTTAGTTTGGTTTTATTGCTGTTCTCTGGATCAACTATCAGGTAGGGTTAATGAGTAGGGTATAAAGGTTGGACTAGATGAATGTATGTCTTTATACAACCTCCAATACTAGATTACTGTTAGACAGACATTATAGGTAGGGTATAAATGTTGGTCTAGATGAATGTATGTCTTTATACAACCTCCATTACTACAGCATGTTATTACAGTATGGATGAAACTGTATTTAACCATAGAAGACAAGCAAATAATTCTGTATTATCACATCCAGAGAGGATGTGGGAATGTAATCCGAGGTTATTCATCAAATAGTAATATAACTAGTGACCTTGGATGAAGCAATTTCAATGAATTCTGCATAACTGGTAGATGCCAATGTGAGAGTGAATAGCTCTGTACTGTAATTACTTTCTTTTTTGAGTGTGTGTTCATGGCCCTTTAAAAGCACAAATAGGATTGTGACCAACTCAATTACGTGAGGTCTATTTTTATAAAAAAAAATCATCCAAGAAATTTCACGGGAATCTATCACGTCCTTTGATTTTTTTCTTTCTTCAACCATTTTCTTGTTTTTATTCTTATCCTTGTTTGAGCACGATTCTAATTGATTTTCATAAAACATCACAAGAAATAACACATTGTTTGCAACGTCCTTTAAAGCCTCAAGACAAGGATTGATTAGCGCCACGCGTGGAATCAATGCATTTCCGAAAGTGGTGATTAAATATCTCCAGTTAATTACTTTAGTACCTTGGAGAGAAGTGAAAATACGCAAGTTTCTATCTATTTCAAAGAACTACCAAAGGAAAAAAATAATAATGAATCTCATTACTATAGACAAGGCATTTGGATGTGCTCTATGAATTTTAACCATCCCCAAGTAGTCTGACACACATACCAAAGACCATGTCCTAATCAAAGGGTTAAATAGCCTTTGGGAAGCTTTCAGGAGAACCTATATTTGAGAGCTTTAGTCATCAAGGGGGGAAAAAAACCTCCACATTTTCCCTTCCCAATAATGTTTTTTGATGTATATTCAGTCACATTGTTATTTCTATGACATGGCCAAGGATTTTCTTAAAATTAATTTGATGATTTCACCTTGAAAATTGGATTTTAAGGTTAGGAGTAATTCAATATTGTGCAGTCATATGGATCTACCAGCGTAATGGAAAACCACTATTGCCAAGGAAACAACAAAGAGGACAATTGTCAATAGGAAAAGAAGAAGATACTTGTAGAAAAGTTTTCATTGGTTAAATGGAAAATGTATCCCATCTATTTGTTTTCCAATCATCGCTTTTTGGTGAATGAAGAACAATAAACATGGCATAACACACCTCATTTTCTTCATACAGGAAGACAATTTTGTGTGTGTGTGATGGGGGATTGCTATATTTCAGTTTTCTAATCACTCACTAGAGTTAATTGACAAAAAAACAGGATAGCTTTATGACCCAAAATTCACATGTTTTGTGCGAATCATACACCATGGATCCGCTACATATTAAAGCCAACATCTATTGGGTCAGATAAGATAATAAATGACGGGTAACGCTTAGAAATAAAATTTACTTAAGCAGTTCCCCCACTTCGTGCAAAGCCAAATTGGGCTGCCACTTTTTACCTTTCCTGCTGGATGACACTTGCTGTATAATGGTGCATGCTCAGTTTCAAATGCACCAGATGCCTGCTCGTTTTCAAATTTGGGTTCTGGCATACACTAAGAAATATTCTACCAGCAGCTTACCAGTAAGTATTACAGCATTTAAGGGCAAGTCATACGGTAATTAAATGGCACAAAAGACTATGGAGAAAAGACATAGATAATGGTCAGTGAAACTTCAGCATGTAAAAACAATTTCTTTTTTTTTCACACATTATGATTGAGTTTAGTGATTTTTCCGACAGGAAACATATGTTCATGGTATTAATTTAGTACGTTAATTTTATATTTAGAACAGGTCTAAAATGTTCATCTTTAGGAGAACGGTAGTGATTATATCAGTTAATCATTTAAAAATATTCAAATGTAGTCCAAAAAATTATAAAAAGATACTTTATCTTCTCTTAAAATATTGTCAGAGATGTGACCACTTGTAGTACAGGAACTAGGAATCTCTGGGTACACAAATCATGAAGAATATGCCATTCCTGCCATTGGTTGATATGCTGATCACTCAAGAACATCAATTTTTCATAATGACTTCTTCAAGATTTCTTTGAGCGAAATATTTGAATTTCATTTACAGTATTTAAACATTTTATCGTTCCTTAAAGAGTAACTGTGTTTCAAAAATGACTTTAGGTATTGACAGGAATTGCTTTTCTGAGTATTCTTGTAATTTACTTTCATTATTATATTTACATAATATTGAAGATATTTATGAAGATATATGGTAGCAGCATCACCAGATCCCCTGCACTTCCTGCTTCAAAACCATGTGACAGTCCCTCCATGTATGAGAGGCATTAAAGAAAGACAAAAATTTACAGACTCTGCTGTGGGCTGTGCTGTTCCCACCCACCCCCTCATCCTCGTCACATTCAGTCCTTCTTTAGTCACTGTAACGCCATATCTTTCTTGTTTCTTTTTTTTCCTCTGCACTGAGCATGTGCCAATTGCAGATTAGAGGAGGAACAACTAATTCTGACCGCAGATTCAGAACCTCCCACCTGCTAACTTTCTGATCAGTGATTTCTGCACATCTTGGGCTGTGCAGCACACAGAGAGGTGGTTGATGGCTCATTTTAAAGGTAGGAGCCTGGCCTTTCATTTAAAATCAACTTGTTTGGAGACCACAGTTCCCCTTTAAACAAAGAAAAACCAAATGATCTGAAACTGCTCATAGCTCATGGACTGTAGCCATTCAATGTTTAAAGATGCATTTATTCAACCTATGGGATTTCTGAGAGTAATATATTGGGGAGAACACAATATAAAAACAATACAGATGTCTAAATAATAAATATATATATATCTTATTTATTGGTTTGAGGTCTCGGATGACCACCAGTCATTATCAGTGTTGATTGACTGAACCTTCGACCTTCACTTGTAATAACGATGGGGATACTTCTGCTTTATTGATCCCATCTAGGAGTTGATTCCTAGGTGTGATACTTTCTCCCTTTTTCAGTCACATACCTTTGACCTCAGCCAACTTGAACTGTGAAATGGACCCGACTGCTAATCATTCCAATAATGGAAGTCTACATTATTCTTTTTCTCCTAACCAGACTGTATCCCCACTGGACTAAAGCTCAATGCTATCTCTGATTTAGTGACTAAAATCATACAGAGTAATTAATACAGTCTTGGTGCATTAGTAATAATAATTCCACAAGCCATATCAGATTACATAGAGCAGGTTCTTTTTGGGTGTTTAATAAAGATGGGGGCTTTATTTTTGTCAGGAAAATATCCATAAACAAAATATTTTTAAATGTATGATATGGAACATATTAAACAAACCGATTAAATAAAAGACAATAGGCTTTGCGATCCCAGAAGTGGAACTAGTAAACAAGACAAGGGAAACTAGATAGAAATACAGATAGCAGGGTACTGATCGTCTAATACTTAAATAGGTAGGTGCAGTCCAGGTTAGAGTAAAGCATAGACTATGAATAGAAGAAATAAAGCGTCAGATGCACTCAAAGTAATTGGTATAAATACTAGTGAGCATCAGCCAGGACAAATGACTGTCAGTCAAGGCAATCGTTGCCGCGACGACAGGTCGCACGACCAATCATACGGTCCCATAGGGTCTGAATGCCCATTTGTCTGATCCGGACGAACAGGTGAGCGACATCAGTAATTTTTCGCCCCCAACCAACCAATACACAAAAGAATCGGTCAATTGGTCTGACAAATCTGTCCATGTGTACCCAGCCTAAAGGTGCCCATACATTAGTACTTACCTTCCGAGTGATCCATGACATTCAATCAATATACTGGGAACCGCCTTTCCCATTCTACTTCGCAATCGTATGTCGCAAAGAAGAATGGGAAAGGCGGTTATTGAGTGAACGTCATGGATCGGTTGGAGGTTAAATAGTAATGTCACATATGGCACAGTAGTTATCACACTGTTAGGGCAAGGCCCCACTAGGCAGCGCACACGATTAATGTATAGCACAGCAAAAATGGTGATCGCATGCGCTGCGGGTCGGCATCTCAGCGCTGGGAAGCGGGTTAGTGGGGCCATCCCCATCCATTTCTATTGGTGTGCGTTGAACACTGCGCTAACTCAGCACACACCAAAAACAGCCTAGTGGGGCCTAGTCCTAAGTCCATAATAAAAAGGTATCACCGTATCCTACTGAACGCTTCTGTATATGCTACTGGACTAACATGGCTACAACAATCTTATCTCCCACTGAAAATGAAAGGGGATTTTTTTTAGTGAACTTGCCATACTTTCACAATAAATCTCCATGTGTTTTTTATTGAATGAATGCGCTGGTTTTATCACGGTTATACACTTTGGGTGTTTGCCCTTAAGAGTTTTGTGGATCTCATTACACCTAAATCTGTGGAATGGCAAAATAAACTGTAACTCAGGCAAAACAGAAAGTATTTTCTAGTTTAATTTGGTATTATGAAAGTCAGATAGAGACTTTGAAGTTTTGTTCCCTCAAAACTGATGCTCCTTAAAGGGCAAATCTGCCCCTAGTCAAATTTAGATATACCAACAGAGCTGCATGGTCCTCGTCTTAGGGTTTGGGGGAACCAATTTAAAGACTGTGTGTGTGTAACTGCCCTTTAAGTGAATTGTACACTGAAAAAATTACTTTGCCTCATTTCAATCTATAACTCAATTCATGTAAGCAGCACTTACTCTGATGAATTTGTGTTGCTGCATGACTAAAGTCCAGTACTTATTTTGCTCAAGCTCCGTCCCTCAGTCCCCCCAGCCCCCTGCCAGACTATCTGACTCTCTGTGAGGGCAAGCATGCTCAGTTATCCCTATGATGCAGCATTGGGAGAGGGAATTTCCTACCATGCAGTTCATGTACCAACTGTCACCATTCCAGCTACAGCAAAACTTTACATAACAGAAGAGTTTATGATACTAAGGCAATTGATTGACAGCTGAAATGTAAAATGTTTCAGACTGGATATCTAAAGAAATAGGGGACAGATCAACAAAACAACGTTACAGGGATAGTTGGGAAGAATTATAGTTTCCAGTAATGGGCAATTTAAAAATACAAATTTCCCAGTGTACATACCCTTTAACATTTATCAAATACATTTTTTGTTACAAAGGTTGCAAACCAGACCCAGTATCCTGGTTCAGCATGAGGCCACATCCTAGTTTACTAGTCAATATAAATGGGAAGGATCATCACCACATGACAATAAAACGATTTACTATCAAAGAGAAACGCACTGCACATGGCTGAAATACAGAAATGTATTAAATGCAACATAATGTTCTGGGGGTAAAAAAAAAAACATTTGGATAAAAAGACGACTATTTCCTTTTTATTATCTAGTACAAACTGCAAATTAATTTTGCAAACATTTTGGAAGTCAAGTATAAATACATTCATGCAAAGAACGGCGAAGTGCGGTAGGAAGAGAACAATGGCACTCGATCCTTTTAATTACTACATTCTCAGTGCTTTGAAGTGGCAAGACACAGGAAACACAATATAGAGAGGCAACCAGAAATTAGTGAAAACAAAGGTCAAAGTGATCCAGAAAATACTGGATAAAACAATCAATATAACACCTGCTACGCGTTTCACCACAGATAGGGTTTTCTATTGAAATACCTGGGGATCTGAAGTCCAGCAACTACAAACAATGATCTACTGGATATACATGGAGGTTTGTAGTTTGGTAACTATTTTCTTTTCATTGAGAATCTAATATATATATTATTATTATTATCTATTTCTATAAGTGTTGAAGATAAAGCGCTTCCAAAAACGCTCCCAAACGTTCTTATCTGACCCGGTCCCTCGCCGTCAAGGTGCCGCCCCCTGCTCCTGTTTTGAGCTGTCTTGCTTCCTGGTCACAACCGAAAGTGGAACGGCTGTCAGCAGCAGAGGCAGTGTGGGGTTTGGGGGGGATTATACATTTTACAAATAAGTTTTTTTTTTCAGTGGACATGCCCTTTAAATAAAACTTTAGATGTGTAATTTGCTGCCTACAGGGTTTTGGTGTAAATGAAGTCTACTCTAGATGACTTTGACCTATTCCAATTATTGCTATATTGTGTTAATGGCTATAATAACCATAGTGGATGTTATTTCTGCCTGGGTGTAATTTAGAGGAAAACATCTGTATGGTCAAGTTACAGGAATCAAATGGCTTTTAGAAATACATTTAAAGGAATAGTTCACTGCAAATTGAATTATTGCTTCTAATAACATGATGAAGGTCCCGACCGCTTCCTGGTTCTGTTTAAGTATAGCGCGCATTATTGCACATGTGCGCTATAGCGGGGCAGAACCAGGAAGTGGTTGGGACCTGTCAGTCCTGCGGTGGATCGGCGAAAGGTACGTTTCTTCTATCTTTGTTTCTGGCTCCACAAGCATTAATTAAAAAACGGAAGGTAAGACATAGCTCCTTAACCTCCCAGTCTTCAATAAATACATTAAAGGAATAGTTCACTTTTGTAGTGAACTATTCTTTTAAAGGTCATGTCCACCCTGGTCACATGTCTGTTACCTGCCTCCAACTGCATCATGTTATTAGATGCATAACTAACCAGATATTAATGAATAATGATATTCTGGCAGAGGAAGCTGGCTCCTCCCTCCATGCAGTCAATCAAGGCTGTGACTGCTGACATCACAGCCACTGATTGACTGCTGTTTCCCCTCCTCTGCACATGCTCAAGCTTATAGAAAAGCTCTTTGAGCAGAGGGAGGAAAAATGGTAAAAAAAAAAATGGTTACAAATGTACAATAAACTGATAAAAATAGCAGTTGGATTTTCAGGCAAATAACTGACAAGTCACCAGTTTGTTTTTTCTTTAAAGGTGGACATGCCCATTAAATAAATAAGAGACAAAACAATTTTTTTCTGGCTCTCACTGCACAGCTCCCACAGAGTTACATATGTACCGAACACAAATTCTAGAAAGCCCACCAGGCTGATAATAATATTCTTGGTGATAATCCAATGGCTGAGACCTTCCATGTAGTATGTGGCGATCTCCAGCAGGGGAGGGATAATTAGAGCCAGGGTACTGCTGCTAATGGATCCCACCAGAGAGATGACCAGGTCCAGTCATGGGGATGAGAATATATGGTATATATGGAAAAATATGGTAACGTTCTACATATGGATACTTTTAGTTAAAGTTGCCCTTTAATGTTTGCATGGGGTCTATTTCAATAAGAAATGTCTATAGTCCTTAATAAAGTGCAACACAGCCAAAGATTTCCTTTTACGCACAGTGCTGTGTTCAACCTTTTTACTCACAACTAAATGCAATGCTTTTTATTAGGGTGTCAATATCTCTTTAAAGGCACCTTAAGGCTAAGTGCACCATCCTAGGGAAATTGCTATACTTTTTAACTGGTTTCCTTTGATGCCACAGACCTACATAAAACCTGTAATCTGAAAGTTTCCCCCTAATGTGCACTTCCCTAAGGGATTTGGTGGGTAATCAACTGAATTGAATGACCTGCTAATGCAAGCCGTTAGGTATTTATAGATACTGGAGAGACTGGACATCTCAGGGTGGAACACCTAATTAAATAGAAAAGTTTGCAACACAGAGAGTATTAAAAGGACAAAGGGTCGTTAAAAAAAACCCATTGTTTCATTTAGGTAATGCATAGGTGATGGTGGAAAAACTTTCAGTCAAATCAAAATATTAGTGTCATTGAGTTAACAGGTCTATAAACTAAGTGAATTTTTGTTATTTTTCCATTCTATTATTTTTACAGATTTGATTAAAGGGCAAACAAAGTGCCCAAGCAACTTTCAACTCCTAAAACTTTATTTACCAGGGAAGTTCTGCAGTCCAATTCCAAACATGGCTATTATCTGCCAAAAAGCCTCTCACATCATCCCAGGCAACTTCAGCTTTCCTACCCTTGCCTCCAATTTGGACTCAGCTCCTATTCCTCTCTTATCTCTCATGGAGTCACACATGTGCACTACATCAAATTAGAAAGTACGGAGAGGAGGAAGAGTGTTAAACCTGCCAGCATTTTGAAAGCTGGCTACTTGGCTTAGAATGCAAACAGTAGGTAGGAGTACAGTCTCCTATCTCCTGGCTACACATAATTTTAATGCCTTTGAGTATATTATCTTTATTTTTTATATTGTTAAATATTTTATGTTATTAACACCATCCTTTTCAGAATGTGTCTTTTTTGCTCTAGATAAACTAGTAGCGCATCATCTCTTTAGAAAGGCAGGAACAGATGAAGAAATTCAGCGAATCTTAATTTCTTTTTTTTTATTCTGTCCTGTGATATTTGGAAAGTCCTGTCTACAGTTAGAAGTCCTGGAACCTGCAGAATTATGATTCCCAACAAACTCTCTGCTGTTTCTATGGTCCGTAAGCACAACTGGGAAACTTCTTTTGTAGAATAGTCAAAAATCAGAGCTCCACCATGTGCAAATTAATCATTTTTCCGGATTGGATACAGGTAAGGGTGCAGTCTGTTCATAACCCCATAGACCAAGGAGTGTACTAACAAGTTTAAGTAAGGCTTGGTACACACTAGGGACGATTATGACCTAATCTTTTCTAATGATAGATTAAATAATCTGCACATTGCTCAGCAGTATTTTGTAGCAAAGCCCAATTCTCAGTATTTCAATATGTACGGAAAAACTTTTTTTCACAGATTTTGGTGAAATAATGGGGTATGAAGGCAATATTTCAGCCTAACTGTACCTTGCCTTAAAATAGTTATACTTAACTTCTATCTTGCACTTCCCACAGTCATTGTCACTGATGAGTCTCTGATATTGGAGAACATATGTTAAAGGGCATGTCCATCCCCCCAACTGAAATTTTCCCGAATGTGACTCAGCCAATCACTGATGTAGCTGCCAGTCCGACGCCTTCTGCTGCTTCCGCAATCGAAAGAAGCAGCAGAAGGCAGCTGATGCAAAGGCTGATAAGTATGTTTCGGAATTGGCACATTAAATCCTAGTGAGGCCTAGGTTTGGGGGGATTTCAAGTAAGATCTTCTTTTTTTGTGGTGTCGTTGGACATGCCCTTTAATGAAGGAGAGGGGAGGAGCTTGAAGATTGTCAGTTACTGTCAGAATTCTGTCACTTAAATGTACTCAAGTGAACTCTTCATTTAGAGATACAAATATACGTTTCTGGTGTCTCTTTTCTTCTCTCCCTCTTATCTCTCAGTCTCTCCTCGTTCTCTCTCATACAGATCCTTGTTTTTATGTCTTTAATTGACTTTACAGATTGGTAAAATGTACAGCACTGTATACCCAAGTGACGCCACATAAATAAAAAATATACATACATACATTTATTTAGTTTCATGTTCTCATGCTTGATCACACACACATGGGTTTGATGGTCTGCTGGTTAATATAGTCATAAAAGCAATATATTGATCAAGCTACGGTACAGAATAAGAAATAATCACTGCAGCAAACACATAAATCGCCTTAGGGCAAGCATTCAATTTTCGCATCAACACTGACAGCATAATAACGGGATTAACTTAAGTTTAGACAAACCTAGGTAGGTTAAACGTGGCAGGTCAGAGCTCTGCTGAATTTTAGAATTACTCTTCATACGATGGAACCTTTCTGATTCATTCAGAAATGCTTTTACATCAGACGTCCTTCAGCACTTAAGAAGGTAATTTACTTTCACAGAACTAACAGGACACTGGGGCATATTCACATATAAAGTTCTGATACTGCGGGTTATCGTAAATGTACAGCAGCACATTTACGGGCACGGTTGAACATTTGCGATCGCTCAGCCATAAAATAGTAAACTACCGCAATGCTGTTGTATAGGCAGTCGTACAAATACAAAATTATTTAATCATGGTCGCAAAATGGCTGATCGTTAAAACGATTGCTCCTTAGCAATACTGAACCTTTATAAATAGTGCCCACTGTACGTTGTTTAAGAATTCTAAATGTTAACAGTCAAACAGACCTACAGGGTTAGCAAAAAAAATGTTCTGTGTTCTACCTAAACCATTTATCGATCTGCCCTGCAAGATCACTGAACAACAGTGGAGCACAGTGGAGAACTAAAGTTAACTTTTTAAATAATGTGAAAAGCTTTTCTCCCAACAACACCTGTACATTGCAAGATTCTTTTCTAGTAAGTTGCATGTGAGAAAATGTACATGTGAGAAATAGATTCTGTAACTTAGAAGGCTTTCATGTTGTTGCCAGTACAACTTACAGCCCCCGTGTAGTCTTCAAAGAGCATGTGCAGCTATTGGCCATGTCCCCATACCTCACTATTCACTGTCTCTATGCACAGAGTATTTTCTATACGGATATCTCCACACCAATATAGAAGTCCCCAATAAGAATTTGATAACTGCTTGCTATGCTGCAGTATTCACCAGCCAGCATGAATTTCAGACTTCCTGGGGAAATACTAAATAATCAGCTGATTTTCTGTTCCTGGTAAAAGACAGATGTTCTAAATGTACCCATGTTCTTTGCATATGTTGTGGTGGCTAACTAAAAAAACACTGGTTTTAGAAACGCACAGCCCATAAGGACCTGGATTCTAATTCCCAGGCTTATCTTTAATTTTTCTTTCCATTATATTCTTAGCAAAAATAAAAAATCTATTGTTCCACTTTGAAGCTCTGTTTGGAAAGGGGTGTAAAGATTTTCTTTTAGCACTAGTACTTGAGGTTGCGGGTTCATTTTCCCATAATATTTCACTGAAATGTTATTGTTCTATTTCTTACATCCAAGCTAGCTAAGAAATAAACTGCAGAGATCACTTTTCTTTTTTGCATGAAAAACAAAGGAACATATCATTATTAGCGACAGCAGCATTTAAATATGTTTACACAAAAACTGCACTGAATTCCCTGTTCTGTGTTTTAGGGAGAGGGAGGATCCCTATGCTGTTATATGATTAGCTGTCAACTTCTAGGAAGCAAGCCTGCAGCTTCCTTATTTTGATCCGATAAGCACTACAAAGCATGAGAAGTGCACTGCATACACAGGGTGTCACCCAGCTAAGGTGGATTCTGGGAGCTGACTCTTAGTACCCAAAAGTTAATTTCATAAATCACCCAGCAGCAACAGCAAAACGAGAGGTGAGACAGAGCCTGCTGTATGTTTGTGAATGAGTTCTGGGACAATGTTGTCTGGAGACTTTAGTTCCCCTTTAATAAAGGGATGTCCAACGGGTGGCCCTTCAGATGAAAAATACAACTCTCAAAATTACCTAGCTCAACTCTGCGAGTTGTTATTTTAAAGCATCTGGAGATTCTCAGGTTGGGCATCTATAGTTCTAGACTACAGTTAAAGTACAGTTAAAATACCTACATCTAGGTTATACATCCATTTCAATTCATAACCTAGCTTACACAATCATATATATAAATTCCATACATTTATTCATAAGCTTACTAGGATTAACCAAAAACTAAAAATGTTTATACACCGGTTAAATGAGAACGGAAAATAGAAAAGAACAGAACGATCCATTCTTTCCAGATTTCAGGATAAGCAGCATTAACACCGATCATTACAATAAAACAGCATCTGCTAAAAGTTAAAGTTGGAATATTTTCCAATCCTGCCCAGAGGTTGTTTCAGTTAAGAGATGGATAGAAATGATACAGGCACAGAAGGGGCTCGAGTCAAGCAAATAGAGCTTCTTAGTTTTCTAGAAAACGATTTTTCCCCTGGGGAAACCCAATGCTGGAGCATCAATACTGGATTCTTATCTCTTACGTAATTATAGACCTGGTGATTATGAATATAAAGGTTGTCAGTAGACTAACAAGCATGCCACCCAAAACTGCTATTTAGGTCACATTACCCTGTACATGATAAAAACGGGTATTTTATACACTTAACACCCTGGTGTGTGGTTAGACCGTACCCCTAAAAACAACCAACAATAAAGAGGAAACTGTAAAGACCAACATACGGATTTCTGGAATCAGTAGGAGACGGGATCCATATATGTTTATTCAGAAAAGGAATATTTCATTTGGATTGAAAAGGATAAATTATTGTTCTATCTTTTTATACATTTTCTGGACAGTATCTCTTTCTACAAATTAAAGACACTGTAACTGAGTATTAAAGGGAATCTCCACTGAAAAAATAAAGTTTGGGCATTTACTCTTATTGAAGAACGGGAGGTAAAGGAGCTGTGTCTTACCTCCAGTTCTTCAATAAAACGATCAGGGGCCAGGAGAGAAGGTAAGCTAATTACTCGATCACCTGCGCATAGAAGACAGAGTCTGTCGGGACCTGTTGGACTATGTATCTAACATTGTATCTATGTGTAGTTATTTTTGTGAACCATTGAAATCTTACTGGGAGATTCAATAACAAGAAATCACGCTACTTACAGTTGCACGATCCCGCAATACGATACCAGAAGTATTGCATTGTGGGATTGCGTACAGGTAAGAAACTCCCGTAGGGCCCCTTTAAGTTTTGTGCTACAAGGTAGCGCTAAACTTAACCAAAGTTAACCTTAGCACGCACTACATTTGTAAATGGTGCAGTGGCCGAAAACGGTGTAAAACAGGTTAATGCAGTGTTATTTCGGGCTAATGTGGGTTATACGCATAATTTAAGATTATTGAATCTCCCCCATAGTCTTTAATGCAGACTAACCCAGAGTATATCATCCCAAATGAACTAGCATTATGTTAATCAACAAAACGTGGCCCTGAGTGCCTGGGTATATAGAGCTGTGTTCCCCACTGTGTTTTGCAGGACAACTTCAATATAAATTCAACTTACTAGGCTTTGTGAGTGTTCTCATTCATGTCCATGTCTGGTTCTATCTTTACTATCATCCTCCAGGTCAATGGTCTATCTGTAATATTACATCCATCACAGTAGTCCATGGTCTGTATATTACCATCTCAGTCGTAATCGATTCATCCTAGGTCCATGGTATAATCTGTATATTAATGGTCATGGTCTCCAGGTCATGGATATCTGATTACTTCTTCATCCAGTCATGGTAAAAGATTGTAATTAATCATTGTATCCAGGTCCGGTGATATCTGTAATATTCATGTCATCCAGGTCAGGGTATAATCTGTAAGTATTATCCCATCCAGGTCTGGTAAGCTGTAGATATCACTTCATCCAGGTCATGGTATAATCTGTTAGTTTCATAAGATCATCATGTCATGGTATATCTAAAATATATATTCATCCATCCAGGTCATGGTATATCTGTAATATTCTGTCATCACAGGTCATGGTATATCTGTAATATTCATATCCATCCAGGTCATGGTATCTGTAATATCATCCATCCAGTCATGGTATATCTGTATATTCATCCATCCAGGTCACAGGTATATCTTGTAATATTCATTCATCCAGGTCAGTATAATCTGTAATATGCATTCATCCAGATGTCACGGTATAATCTGTTAATATCATTCATTCCAGGTCATGGTATATCTGTAATATTCATGTTCATCCAGGTCATGGTATATACTTATAAATATTCATAGTCATCCAGGTCACGGTATATACCTTGTAATATTCATCCTACCAGGTCATGGTATATCTGTAATATTCATTCAATCCAGGTCATGGTATATCTTAACTCGGCAATCCTACCAGGTCATGGTATAGTCTATGGTAATTGTTCATTCATCGTCAGGGTTCAATTGCTAATAGATCTATTAATTCAGGTCATTATCATTCCAGGTCACTGGTATAGAATCTGTAATATTCACCATACCAGGTCATGGTATATCTGTAACTAATTCATTACATCCCGGTCATGGGTATAATCTGTAATACTCACGTCGGATGTGTAATACATTAGTCTGGTATATGTCTGTAATATCATTCATCACAAGTGTCATGGATATATCTGGGTAATATTCATACGATCCAGGTCATGGATATCTGTATATTCTCATCCAGGTCATGTATATCTGTAATAGCACTTCCCAGATTTATGTATATCTTTATATTAATCATCCAGATCATGGTAACTGTATATAGTCAACTTCATCCCGGTCATGGTATATCGTAAGCTTCATTTCTCTCCATGGTCATGGTATATCTGTAATTTCACATTCATCCGTCTGTATATCTGAATATTACATTCATCCAGTCCGGTCTATCTTATGGATTACAGTCTGTATATCTGCTAGTCATTCATCCAGGTCTGGTATATCTGTAATATCTCTTCATCCATGTCATGGTAGACTTTAAAAGATTCATTCACAGATGCGTATACTTAATCATCCAGCGTCATCAGTCATGGATCTGTATTAATTCAGTCACTGCATTAAATCTATATCAGTCATCAGTATAGGTATAATGTATATTCATCCCAGGTATATCTTATAGTCCATCTCCAGGTCATGGTATATCTTATATATATTCATGACATCATCTTAATAGTTCATCATAGTAATTGGATAATCTGTAATATTCATTCTCATCAGGACATGGTATAAATTGTGTAATAGTTTGCATCCCAGTCATGTGTATAACTTGTTATCTTCACTCATCCATGGCCCATATGGTATAGCGTAATATAATTGCATTCGATCCAGGGGTCTTGGTATAAGAGATCCCTATAACTTCATTCAACGCGAACAACTGGTCATGGGTAGAGACTGATCAATCTTCATTCATCCGGTCACTGGTATAACAAAAAGTGGGGGGGATGCTGTAATAATTCATTTCATCCGGGACATGGATACGGGGGAAGACCTGGAAGTGTGTTCCTGTCGTATCCAAAGTCAGTGGTATAAATCTGTAGACTATTCGGATACGGGGAGGAGGGACCCAGCAGACCAGGTCCATGTGAATACGGGATCTGTAAGTGGCTATGTCATTCATCCATGGTCAGGTATGATCTGTAATGATTCATTCATCCAGGACATGGATATCTGTAATAGTTCATTCAACCCAGGTCATGGTATAGATCCTGCTAATTTCCCATTCATCCAGGTCATGGTATAATCTGTATATTCATCCATCCGAGGTGCATAGGTTAGGCAAAACAGCTGTTATTCGCCATCCAGGTCCATTGCATATCGTGTAAGTTTCCTTCATCCGAGGTCATGGTATATCTTTAATATTCATACAGTCATACACAAGTGCATCAATGGTATAAAAAGAGCTGTAATATTCATTCATCCAAGGTCATGTAAGTCATGTACAATAATTCATCCATCCGCAGTCATGGTAGATCTCGTAATATTAACCAACTCCAATGTTCGACTCGGTATATCTGTAATATTCATATCATTCCAGGTCCTAGTATAGGGGGGAAATCTGTAAATACGAAAGTCAGCCAGGTCATGGTATATCTGGAGATTCATATGGGGGGGGTCGCCAGCATGGTAAGATCGGGAAGGTCAGCCACCAGGTCATGATTAGAAGCTGTAATAGGAAGTCCTCCAGTCATGTATATCTTTAATTGATAATTCATCCAGCAGGTATATCGGGAATCTTCATACGCAGCCCAAGGTGACATGGTACAGCAAGTAATATTGCATACCATCCAGGCAGGGTAACTGTAATATTGATTCATCTGGGTCAGGCTATAGCCGGTAAATAATTCATATCATCCAGGGCAGGTAGAATGCGGTAATAGCAGGCAGCCAGGCCAGGGTAAGATCGGTATATTCATCATCCAGGTCACTGGTATATCTGTCAATATCAGTCAATCCAGTCAATGGTATATCTGTACTATTATATCTCCATCAAGGTCAGGGAAATCTAGTAAGCAGTCCATTCATCCAGTCTGGTATAAGGTCGGGAATATGCATGTCATCCAGGTCATGGGAGATCGGAAGAATTCATATCCTCCATCGGCATGGTATAGCGGTCAGAGGCATTCTCCAGGACATGTAGAGGGGGGGGAGTCAGATCATCCAGGGATGGGAAAATCTGGTATACAATTCATTCATCCGGTCATGAGTAAATCTGGGAATTAATTCTTCATCCGAGGCAGGAGATATCCGGAATCTTTCACTTCAGCGGGCCTGGTGTAGAGCTGTAGAGTCATTCATCCAGGGCAGGTAGAAAAGCTGTAATATTCATTCAGCCAGGCAGGGGATAGCTGAATATGCAGTCATCCAGGGCAATGGGATATGCTGGAAGAATGCCATTCAGCCAGGTCAGGGGATATCTGTATTTCAGGCATCCCAGGCCAGGGGATACGGTAATATTCATTTCATCCGGACGGGCCGGATCGGGAGAGTCAGGCACCCCAGGCATGGGAGCTCTGTAAGATTCATAGTCACCAGGTCAGGGTCAATATCTTAAGAGTCATAGAGGTCCAATCCAGGCTTGCAATGTGTAGATCGGGAATATGCATCCACCAAAGGCGAGGCAGAGCGGGAAATTCAGAGCCACAGCCAGGCAGGGGATAATCGGGAGAAGGCAGGGGGGAGCCCGGGTCCATGGTAATCCTGTCAGTTAATTCATCAGGTTCAGGGTAGATCGTAAATGCATTCCATCCAGGGTCAGGGAGAGCAGAAGATGATCCAGCCGGGGTCATGTATATCTGAATATTTCGATGTCATCTAAGGTCAGGTATAATCTGTGAATATTCATCATCAATCGGTCTGGTATATCTGTAATATCATTCATCCAGGCCTGGTATCTCTGTAATATTCCATCATCCAGTCATGGTATATCTGTAATATAATCATCAGGTCATGGTATTAGTCTGTATCATATTCATTCATCCAGGTCATGGTAGATCTGTAATATTCATTCATCAGGTCATGGTATATCTGTAATATTCAGTCATCCAGGATGATATGCGTAATATTCTATCATCATCAGGTCATGGTATATCTGTAATATTCATTCATCCAGGTCATGGTATATCTGTAATTCATCATCCAGCATGGTATATCTGTAATATTCATTCATCCAGCATGGTCATATCTGTAATATCATTCCCCAGGTCATGGTATATCTGTAATATTCATTCATCCAGTCATGGTATATCTGTAATATTCATCATCCAGTCATGGTATATCTGTAATATTCCTCCATCCAGGTCATGGCATATCTGTAAATAATCATATCACCAGGTCATGGTATACTTGTATATTCATTCATCCAGGTCATGGTATATCTTGTAATATTCATTCCATCCAGGTCATGGTAATATCTGTAATATTCATTCATCCAGGTCTGGTATATCAGTAATAGTATGCTATCTCGTTCTCACTCCGAAAGGTCAGGACTACGGAAATGGTCAGTCCAGGAATGGTAATATCTGTAATATTCGATCCTCAGTCAGTAATTTGTAATGTATCGGTCAGGCTTAATCTGTATATATCATAGTCGATACCAGGATACATGGTATATTTTAAAATATTTCATTGTCATCCAGGGTCATGTATATCGTAATTATTAGTCATCAGAGTCAGTTTTCATATCAAGCCGTCAGGTAATATACACTTACTTTCATTCATCCAGGTCATGGTAATATCTGTATCTTCATTATCCAGGTCATGGTAGTAATCTGTAATATACATTCATCAAGGTCATGGTATATCTGTAATATTCATTCATCCAGGTCATGGTATATCTGTAATATTCATTCATCCAGGTCATGGTATATCTTTTGTATTTAGTTATATCAACTGGACTTAGTTCTTGAAGACGTTTCGCTAGTCACTGGCTTTCTCAATTCAGAATGACTTTAATCTATTGGCAATTAGGTACCCTGGAAAATCCCAATTAGCATATCACAGCCAGGTATTACGGATCTTCTGAATGCAAGGCGTGATTGCATTGTGGATAAGAGGTATTATAGGAACTGCCCAGGGTAAGGTGTCAAAACAGCATTGTACATGGCAGACAGTTGGTGTCGAACAATGCTGTCCAGGTACACACCTTCTTTCATCCTCCCTTGAGCCTCTATGGCATGTACCCTTCCAAAATGCAGCCTTTCAAACCAATTTCAAAGTTCATACTTATACTTTCCTGGTCTTCTTAATAATAATAATAATAATAATATGCTAGACAGAACAGTCAGTATTCCACAAAAGCATAGAGATATCTGAGAGTTTACATATACATATACACTCACTGGCCACCTTGCTAGTACCCTGTTGGTGAGCCTGTGCAAATTGTACCCTCAGTGGCACGGTGTGGTATTCTGCTGCTGTAGTTTGTGTGTTCAGAGATGGTATTCTTGGTTGTAACCAGTGGTTATTTTAGCTACTGATGCTTTTTGATCTTCTCGATCCAGTCTGATCATTCTCCTGTGACAATAAAGGGCATGTCCACCCCACCAAACTAAAATTTGCCTCACTGTGTAGTGTTAAAAAAAATCCACTTCTTTCTCCTCTGCTCCTTGGTTGTCCTGCAGTGCCTGCTGAAAATCCAGGAAACTGAAGAGTAGGAGCTTATCTGTGTGTAATCCAGTATCTGCCTCTTCATTCTGACTTTGACTCAGGCATGTGCAGTGGAGCTCCCCCTCCCTCCCTTGGCTCCCTCTGAAGACAGGCAGACGAATCTGTGATTGCCTGACTTTTAGCCAATCACAGATGCAGCTGCCGGTCCGCCTTTCCTGCTCTTCCATTCCCGAAGAATAAGCCACTATTGTGAGGTCAGGGTTTTTTGGGTGGGGAAGGTAAGAATTCATTTTTGTGCAAAGAGCAGCCATGCCCTTTAAAATGTTTTCTCCCCAGCTACCAGAAAATAAGTGAATAAACAACACAAGAGTCACTAACCAATCAGTCGCTTTGAGCCAGAGAGTTTTGAGCACTCATCAACCAGAGAAGAAAGGATCCTCTACTGCATTAAGAGTTCAAGGGTCCAACCTGTGATTTCAAGAGCTAAAGAAATATACAGAATAATAATGCATTAAAATTACACAAGCATTACCCCCAAATTAGTCACATCAGATACGTTCCTTTACAGTGGAATCTTTTCTATAATGTCATTAGAGTAAATGTATTCTAAAGTGCTAGACAACTGACAGAGCTTTTAGGGTCGGGATATGTGGGTATGTTCTTCAATGAAATTCATTAAAATCATTACTACAGTAGCAATGAGAGTGGAATCATTTTGCCATCACTGCAAGACATAAGGCTGGGAGGGTCTGGGTAAACACTAGGGGGCATATTTATTAAACGAAACGATAATAGCGCAAAAAAAATTACCGCCGCACATCGCGGCCGCGAAAATAGCGCTATCGCCGTATTATAACGGCGAGCGCTATTCCGCGATACCTATCGCGGCCGCGATGTGTGCTGCGGTAATTTTAAGCCCCTTCGCGGCGATAATGTATAGGAGGGCTGCGGGGAGGGGCGCGACAGGTGGTCGCGACCACCCGCCGACACCCCCTCCCCGGCAACCCCTCCAAGCCCCCCGCCCGGCCGTCCCCGGGGAGGGGAAGGGAGGGAGCCGCTTGCGGGGTGCCCTTGCGACTGACAAGTGCCTTTGGCGGGGGTCCCGCAGCTCAAACCGGGACCCCCATGGCCAAAGAGCTTGCGCTCCTTCTCAGTCCCCGCCAGCTCCGCTGAGGCGCCGACCCCCGAGAGGTACCCCTGCGGCCGCCAGGGGTACCCCGGCGGGCGCTGGCGACCTCAACGAGGCCGATGTTGCCGGCGTCTTGATCGACGCGACACCAACCCCACTCAGGTCGCCGATGCCAGGCAGACTCACTGCGCCGCCAGTGAGCCTGCTGGCACCGCCGGCCTCAGCGGAGCCGATGTTGCCAGCCGCCTTCTTTCTTCTTTCTTCAGCCATCTACTGCGATGGCATCTGAGTTCCGCAGCGGAAAGCTCCTCTTTATATAGGTTTGCAGAAATCCATAATCCGTTTCTGATTGGTCAATTTTTTAATACTTGCTTTACATTAACCAATCAGATTTCTGGAAAGTTCTGAAATCTGATTGGTTAATGTAAAGCAGTATTAAAAATTGACCAGAAACGGATTATGGATTTCTGCAAACCTATATAAAGGAGCTTTCCGCCGCGGAACTCAGATGCCATCGCAGTAGATGGTGAAGAAAGAGAAAGAAGCGGCTGGCAACATCGGCTCCGCTGAGGCCGGCGGTGCCAGCGGGCTCACTGTCGGCCGCAGTGAGTCTGCCTGGCATCGGCGACCTGAGTGGGGTTGGTGTCGCCAGCCCGAAGAACGTCGCCCCAAGGGCTCTTTTAAGAGCCGCACACTGGGGGTCCCGGTTCGAGCTGCGGGACCCCCGCCAAGGCACTTGTCAGTGCCGCAAGGGCACTTGTCAGTGCCGCAAGGGCCCTTACAAGGGCCGGGGGAGGGGGTCCTGTTTCGAGCTGCGGGACCCCTAAGCCCCAAAGGGCTCTTGTTAGAGCCGCAAGGCACTTGTAAGTGCCGCAAAGGCCCATAGGGCCGGGGGGGGGTCGGTTCGAGCTGCGGGACCCTAAGCCCCAAAGGCCTTGTAGCCGCAGGCGTATCGCAAAGGCCCTTAGGCGGAGGGGGGGTCCCGGTTCGAGCTCGGGACCCCTAAGCCCCAAAGCCTTCTCAGGCCCTGCTGGAGGGAGCCTCCACCCCCCCACGGCTCCCTCCCTTTCCCTCCCCGGGAGCGCCGGGGGGCTTGGAGGGGTTGCGGGGAGGGGGTGCGCGGGGCGTGGTCGCGACCACCTGCTGCGGCCCTTCCCGGCAGCCCCGCTCCTGAGATTGCCAGCGAGCGAGGGGAACGGGTTGGGAGGGGCTGCTGGGAAGCGGCGGCGGGTGGTCGCCGCCGCCGCGGGGGTGTGGGCGGGGTGGGCGTGTCTCCCGGGGCGGGTGCGACCACCCGCCGCGGGTTGCCTGCCCATCCCCGCCGCGGGAGGTTAGTATCGCGCCGCGGGAGGTTAGTATCGGCTGACTTCGGCACCTTCAAGGTGGCGAAGTAAAACACCGATACTAACCCGACGAAACAGTACGCCGCTTTCTAAATAGAAGCGGCGGTAAAGTAAGTTCGTTAACTTTTCGCGGCCGTTTTCGGACTTTTATAAATCGCGGTAAACGCGATATGTAGTTAATGTCCACGAAAGCTATCCGCGAAAAGTTAGCGAACCTTTATAAATAGCCCTAGATATATAGAATGGAGCGCGTACAGATGTCCCCCCCCCTCCAATATCGGTCTTGTCATTTGCATGCAGAAAGAGAGCTATGCCAAGCATCTCCTACCTCTTAAATTAGCTGCTTCATTACAGAGATGAGAGATGCCTACTCTGTCTGATAAGGCTCATAGAAACTATCTATATAAGGCATTGAAAATAGAAACTGTCTAGAAATAGCATGGAAACATAGACACTGTCTAGAGATGGCAAATGGACATAGAAACTGTCTAGAGATAGCACTGGAACATAGACACTGTCTAGAGATGGCAACGGAACATAGAAACTGTCTGAGATGGCACTGGAACATAGAAACTGTCTAGAAATGGCACTGAACATAGAACAGTCTAGATATGAGCATTGAAAACTAAAACTGTCTAGAAGGCACTGGAACATAGCACTGTCTAAGATGCAATGGAACATAGAAACTGTCTAGAGATGGCACTGGAACATAGAGAACTGTCTAGAAGATGGCACTGGAACATAGAAACTGTCTAGAGATGGCACTGGAACATAGAAACTGTCTAGAGATGGCACTGGAACATAGAAACTGTCTAGAGATGGCACTGGAACATAAAAACTGTCTAGAGAGGCACTGGAACATAGAAACTGTCTAGAGATGGTGCTGGAACATAGAAACTGTTTAGAGATGGTGCTGGAACATAGAAACTGTCTAGAGATAGCATTGGAACATAGACACTGTCTAGAGATGTGCTGGAACATAGAAACTGTCTAGATGTAGCATTGGAACGAAACTAGAAACTGTCTAGAGTAGCTTGAACATAGAAACTGTCTAGAGATAGCATTGGAACAATACACTGAGAGATGGCACTGAACTAGAAACTGTCTAGAGATAGCATTGGAACATAGAACATGTCTAGAGTACAATGGAACATAGAAACTGTCTAGAGATAGCACTGGAACATAGAACATGTCTAGAGATAGCACTGGAACATAGAAACTGTCTAGAGATAGCATTGGTACATAGAAACTGTCTAGAGATAGCATTGGAACATAGACACTGTCTAGAGATGGTGCTGGAACATAGAAACTGTTTAGAGATAGCATCGGAACATAGAAACTGTCTAGAGATAGCATTGGAACATAGACACTGTCTAGAGATAGCATTGGAACATAGAAACTGTCTAGAGATAGCACTGGAACATAGAAACTGTCTAGAGATAGCATTGGAACATAGAAACTGTCTAGAGATAGCATTGGAACATAGACATGGTCTAGAGATAGCATTGGAACATAGAAACTGTCTAGAGACAGCACTGGAACATAGACACTGTCTAGAGATGGTGCTGGAACATAGAAACTGTCTAGAGATAGCATTGGAACATAGAAACTGTCTAGAGATAGCATTGGAACATAGACACTGTCTAGAGATAGCATTGGAACATAGAAACTGTCTAGAGATAGCACTGGAACATAGAAACTGTCTAGAGATAGCACTGAAATAGAACTGTCTAGAGATGCATTGGAACATAAAACTGTCTAGAGATGCAACGGAACATAGAAACTGTCTAGAGATAGCACTGGAACATAGAAACTGTCTAGAGATAGCACTGGAACATAGAAACTGTCTAGAGATGGTGCTGGGACATATACACTGTCTAGAGATGGCACTGGAACATAGAAACTGTCTAGAGATAGCACTGGAACATAGAAACTGTCTAGAGATAGCATTGGAACATAGACACTGTCTAGAGATAGCACTGGAACATAGAAACTGTCTAGAGATAGCATTGGTACATAGACACTGTCTAGAGATGGTGCTGGAACATAGAAACTGTCTAGAGATAGCATTGGAACATATACACTGTCTAGAGATGGTGCTGGAACATAGAAACTGTCTAGAGATTGCGCTGGAACATAGACACTGTCTATAAAACTGTTTAGAGATGGCTTGTGTAATGCAGTAGCATGTCATTCAGTGTAAAGTTTATAAAGTCTCAGATAACATAGACAGCAACTGGTGTATCCAAAAGACCCAATAATGAAAAACACAGAAGAACAACATCATATACGCAGTGCAGTGATGATTTGTATGTGGTGGAGACCAAAGCAGCAGCATCAATGTATGGCCCAGCACAGAAGAGCCAATTCCTCGGGTCAGGACTCAGCCGTGTACCTGCATCTTAAAGAAAAAGGACATACATTTGAAGATTGTAATGTTAATATCTTGGCAAACGAAACGGGTTGGTTCAAGTGTCAAGGACGCCATTTATGTCAAAATAAAGAAACAAGTCTGAATAGAGATAGGGGGTGTCGACACCATTTGTCTGCCATGTACAATGCTGTAGAAAACTATCAAAAAAACCACCAAGTGCCTTTACTGGCAAAATGATCCCAAACACCTGAGAATTCTGCTGGGTAGTTTTCCGAAATGTCCCAGGAATTTTGAAGCCAAATCTAAATGTATGGCAATTAATGATGAGTCCTGGTTTCTCTGGAAACATTTTCTTTTCCCAGCCGACAAATTGCCCTATTTATGCCCCAGTATGTGCCATTAAAGGACATGTCCACCCTTATGATAAACTTTTCCCATATAATAGTATATCTTCCCCCAGCCCCAACCGCTATAAAATAAATTTAAGAAAGTGCCCTGATGTTTAATTACCTTCCCTTCTCTCCGCGACGCCGGCCTGGCCTTCTGTGCAAGACACAGCAAGCAGGGGGGCGGGACCGGCAGCCGCGTCCGTGATTGGCTGAGAGGCAACAATCACGGACGCGGCTGCGGCTTCTCAGAATGCCGGGGGGGGGGAGGAAAGTAGAGTTCGGGGGTCTTTCTTAAAATTATTTTAGCGGTTGGGGTTGGGGGAAGATATACTATATAGGGCAGGGGTTTTATGGTAGGGGAGGGATCGCAAAAAGGAGGGAGAGGGAGGTGGAGGGAGGGGGAGAAGGGCTGCAGTACGCATGCCAAACTTCTCCCAGAGGCCAGATAGAAGGCAGAGTCCTATATGGACTCTGCTATCCTCCTGGTGGGCAGTTTTTGGGACTTTGGGGGGGGACTACAGGAGAACCATATGGAGCTGGGATGTGAGGTAAGGATTTTATTACACAATGGTGGGGCCATCCATAGTGGGGGGGTATTATAGTTTTGGGGATGGACATGCCCTTTAATAGAATACTCTTCGGAATTCTTTTTTGGTGGATTCCATAGATATATTTGTGCCTATTCAGCATAAGAGAAACACCATAGAACTTTGAACAGTGAAGGTTTTCTCCTATGCCTTTAAAAGAAAAGCTGGTCAACTAAACAGAGACAAGTATGTTACAGTAATCACTTTGCCTGGAGCTGATGTACAAGTGGTAGCATACACCAGTTCTATGTTTATGGTACAGTAGATATCTAAAAGCTAATTTAGGGTTTAGCAGGATTTTCTAGAGTACAGCCATATAATCCCTGAGCGGACTGCAACATAAATGCCACACATTGTTTGACTGACAGATTTAATCAACACAGTCTTTCCTTTTGTGCCACGTTTGACAAGTAATAAACAATCCTATCAAATTATCCCCTTTATCTACAGAAATAAGCACCATCTGTAATCACATCAAATTATCTCTGGTACGTACACAAATAAGCCTATTACTACAAATATTAAAATTATGATTATTTTGGTCCCAACCAAGTTTGCTTGCATTAAAGTTACTCTAAATGATGAATGATTCACATTGGGGAATTCTTGCCCAGGTGAGTCCTAAAGAAAGAATTGTGGGTAGAAACGTTAATATTTGTTGAGACCTTATAGTCCAATTCAAATATATTGAGTTAATAATTAAAAATAGTGACTTTGGGGCATATTTATAAAGGATTGTCTTTTTCGCCAAATAATTAGCGCAGCACATCGCAGCGAAAATAGCGCCATTTGGGGCTTCGTTTCGCCTTATTATAAAAAAGCGAAAAAAACACACTTTGCGGCTGAAAAAGGCGAACGGGCGCGATAAAGAGCGAAAAGTATCGCAGCGAAAACTTAACGCATCTAAGAAGACTGCATTGTAAAAACCATTCGAAACCAGAAAAACCCACTAGAAAATGATGTCAAGTTCAAAATGGCCACCTCACATTTACCAAGAAGTCAGCCATGTCTTATTTAGTCAATCTTCTTAGAATTTCTCAATTGGAATACAATTTTCTTTTGCACTGCACATTCGCCTTTCTAATGCGCGTTCGCTTTTCTAATGCGCGTTCGCTTTTCCAAGCCATATTCCATTATAATGTGTGTTCGCCTTTCTAATGCGCATTCGCCTTTCTAATGCGCTTTCGCTTTTCCAAGGCATATTACATTCTAATGCGCGATCGCCTTTCTAATGTCGCTTTTCCAAGGCATATTACATTCTAATGCGCGTTCGCCTTTCTAATGTCGCTTTTCCAAGGCATATTACACTCTAATGCGCGATCGCCCTTCTAATGCGCGTTCGCTTTTTCAAGGCATATTACCCATTAGAATGCCTTTTCGCTCAAACAATGACTTTTCACCACCTTCAGGGTCGCGCTAATCTTTCGCTCTTTTTAACGCAAAAACCACCTTTCGCTCTTTTATAAATCGCGTTATGCCTTTTTGCTACTTTTTCGCTAAAATTACCATTGCGAAGTTAGGCGAAAAGGGTTTAGCGATAGCTCGCGGAAACGGCTTCGCCATTCGTTAACGCTACCTTTATAAATAGCGTTAACTGTCTTTTTGGCGAAAACCCATGCGAAAAGCGAATGCGAAAACATTTCGCCACTTTTCGCTCTTTTATAAATATGCCCCTTTGTATCCTATTTCTTAGCAAATTCATTGGGTTTGAATGGTCTGTGTTTATTACCCACTACTACTAAATCAGTTTAAAGCACTGCCCACTCCAAAAGCTATAAATTATAAATAAACCTAGAAACAGCCTAAAAGGTTCAGGTGCCATCTTGTACTAATCTGATGGAATGCTTTAGTGATAGAGACGCCTGCTTGTCAGATGATATTTTATCAGTGCATTTTTGGTTCCCCTGGTGTTAGTCTTCCAGTAAGGTGCTGGGTAGTATTTCTGACAGATAGTAAGGCGGACTAGAAGAAGACGCTGGTTACACGCCTGGCAGAACAATGCAAGGGTAAAGGTTATGTTAATAAGCATCTCTGCTGAACAAGACCTAATGGAAAGGTAAGAAAAGATCTCGGATGAACAGGATAAACAAAGTGGAAAGGGAATTTAAAATAAAAATGCTTCCCTAAGCTGTTCCATCTATCTTCTCCATTTCCAGGTAATTGTCAAGCCTGTCAATTCGCTAAAGAATTTGCTTTTTATTTCCTTTTTTTTTACATACGAGTGTAAAATGATCAGAAGAGTGTAAATAAAACTCTTTAATGACATAGGCAGAAATGGATATTATGAGGTTCCAGCAGAAACGCAGGGAGCTTTAGTTGAGCTACGTGGATTAGTTTGGTGGGATTAGTTGGTGTTTTTCTGCTAATTTGCTCAAGAGAAATTCCATTTATTGGAATAGAAGTGCAGTTCCTGTTAGATTTTTCATCTGGCCTATTAAACAGGAGTCTAAACCCCTATCAAGCACAACCCAATCATAGGCAAAGAAAGGAGAAATATAAGATGCCGGGCTCCAGCTGAAGCTTATTAATTCTCACAGTTATGTAGATCGTATTAAACACGACTTGCCAAAATAAATCATTCCCCCTTCTGTGGTGTATCGTTCTCTAATGGCTTTACCTAAGGAGCCAACCGAATATACTGGCAGCAGCAACATATTGTCTAAGGTGACATGTCGGCATTGTTTAATAATAAAATAAAAGAGGATTTGTCTTAAAGGAATAGTTCACTCCCAAAGTGAACTATTCCTTTAATGTATTGATTGACGCCCGGGAGGTTAATGAGCTCTGCCTTACCTTCCATTCTTCAATCAATAGCTCGGGATCCAGGAACGAAGATTCAAGAAACTTACTTTTTGCTCGATCCACTGCAGCTACAGTGAAATCCCGACCGCTTCCTGTGTAACTGTCTAACCATAGCGCATTATCGTGCATGCACACTATAGCTGTACAGAACCAGGAAGCAGTTGGGACCTGTTACTGTAGCCGCGATAGATCGCGCAAAAGGTACGTTTCTTGAATCTTCGTTCCCAGATCTTGACCTATTGATTGAAGAACGGGTGGTAAGGCAGAGCTCCTTAACCTCCTGGGTGTCAATCAATACATTAATAGAATAGTTGGGAACTATATTGAGTTGATAAAAGACATACAGGGAGATGTAATAAAAGTTCTTATTGTTAAAAATGGTGCTAATTTTTTCCAAACCAATCAGATGTTCGCTTTCAAATGGTAAATAAGATTTGATTGGTTTGGCAAAATTAGCACCATTTGTAACGATTAGAACTTTTATTACATTGCCCTGAAAAAGTACATCAAGTTCTTCCCTTCTGTGTCGGGTGCAGATACAGTAAGAAAAATGGAAAAACTGTGAAACGGAGTTTTTTAGAATCAAAGAAAATTCTATTCATATTCTACACAAGTTTGTAGCTGGTCCAGGGATTCTTCTCATCTTATCATAGTTATGGTATAAAGGTTAATAAGTAACTGCCACTTAAAATCAAAGGGATTTTGTCCCTTTTTTAACCTTTCAATTGATCCCTCTGCGACCCAGAAGAGAAGATCTGAAGAAACCAGCAGTTCTCTATGCCCTTCAGCACATGGCTTAGAGGGACGTCAGCGTCCTGGAGTAATGGCGTTTTGTTTTTCAGACCTTCATTGCTGCTGCAGGTAGAAGGATCACCGAGGGATCAATGAAAGACCTTTAAATTTAAGGTGACAGTTACCCGTTAAATTAGTTGGATGGATGCCTTTGTTCAACTTCAAATACTCCAACAATGTAAAGCAGGGAAAGGAACTGAGGTTTCCCCAAAACTAAGAAGATAAAAGTGGGAGAATAGAGACCCATAAACATAGGGCAAACATGTCTAACTGGTGGACCTACAACCATAATAATATAAGACACAAGAAGAGTACCCAGCGTTGCCCATTTTTCCCAATCATTTCTCATAGGGGTGACCACTCATTGTACTTGACATGACAAAGGTCAGATTTACGGACCTTAAAGGTAAACATTTTTAGACCCGCACCCAACTTGTACCCCCAAAACCATTACCCACAATGGCTTTGCTGGTGGATTCCATAAATGCAACCAACCCAAACTGCAAGTAGTCAGACCTGCAAACCAACCCGCACCTGAAATTAAACAGACCTGCAAACAGACCTGCACTCACTACCTGATCGGACCTGCTCCCGCAGCAACCCGCACGCGAAATTTCAAAGACGCTGACCCACACCTATCCTAACCCGCAGCTTTCTAACCGAACCTTAACTGCAACCCATTCAAACTCACTGTGGTTTATCCAAACCCGACCCAGAAATCAGGTAAAAAGCAGGTATCCGACACATGCAGGACTCTTGCAATCGGTGCAAAACTAAAAATTACATCACTACTGGAAGTTGCTGGCTTTAACAATGGGTGATTTGTGAACTAGAGGGCTGACTGTCACACTGAGTGATTTGTGAATTGGAGGGCTGACTGTCACACTGGATGATTTGTGAACTGGAGGGCTGACTGTCACACTGGATGATTAGTGAATTGGAGTGCTGACTGTCACACTGGATGATTTGTGAACTGGAGGGCTGACTGTCACACTGGATGATTAGTGAACTGGAGGGCTGACTGTTACACTGGATGATTTGTGAATTGGAGGGCTGACTGTCACACTGGATGATTTGTGAACTGGAGGGCTGACTGTCACACTGGGTGATTAGTGAACTGGAGGGCTGACTGTCACACTGGATGATTAGTGAATTGGAGTGCTGACTGTCACACGGGGTGGTTTGTGAACTGGAAGCTTCCAATTAGATTCTTTCTAAAAGTACCTGATTGTAACCATTTCTGACTGGAAAAGAATCTGATTGGTTAGTATACCATCTGATAGTATACAATCTGATTGTAACTAATTAGAATTGGTTACAATCAGATTCTTTCAGAAAGAGAGAACTGGGAAATAGGTTCGGATCCGCAATTTGGTCCATCTGTACTCTCAAGACATGAATCTCTGCCCCTGTCTTGGTCTCTCCTGGAGTTACTCTCTTCTATCCAATTGGCTAGCAGAATTGGGACATCTGATTTGTGCTGACTTTTAATGCAATCTGCCATTGGATTGGCTGAATGCATAATGCCACTCTCACACACATACACACTAACCAGCATACACACTCTCACACACATACACACTAACCAGCATACACACTCTCACACACATACACACTACCCATGCATACACACTCTCACACACATACACCACTAACCAGCATACCACTCTCACACACATACACACTAACCAGCATACACACTCTCACACACATACACACTAACCAGCATACACCTCTCACACACATACACACTAACCAGCATACACACTCTCACACACATACACACAACTAACCAGCACTACACACTCTCACACACATACATCTACCCACACACACTCTCCCACATACACTAACCAGCATACACACTCTCCACACACATACACACTAACCAGCATACACACCTCTCACACACAATACACACTAACCAGCATACACACTCTCACCCACATACACACTAACCAGCATACACACTCTCCACCCATCACCCTACCCAGCATACACACTCTCACACACATCACACTAACCAGCATACACACTCTCCCACACATACACACTACCACAACACACTCTCACACACATACACACTAAACCAGCATACACACTCTCACACCACATCCACACTAACCAGCTACACCCTCTCCTACCACATACACACTAACCAGCATACACACTCTCACACCCACACATACACACCTAACACCAGCATACACACTCTCACACACATACACACTAACCAGCATACACACTCTCACACACATACACACAAACCAGCATACACACTCTCACAGGAGGGCTGACTGTCACATTGGGTGATTTGTGAACTGGAGGGCTGACAGTCACACTGGGTAATTTGTGAACTGGAGGGCTGGCTGTCACATTGGGTGATTTGTGAACTGGAGGGCTGACTGTCACACTGGGTAATTTGTGAACTTGAGGGCTGACTGTCACATTGGGTGATTTGTGAACTGGAGGGCTGACTGTCACATTGGGTGATTTGTGAACTGGAGGGCTGACTGTCACATTGGGTGATTTGTGAACTTGAGGGCTGACTGTCACATTGGGTGATTTGTGAACTGGAAGCTTCCAATTAGATTCTTTCAAAAATAATCTGATTGGTATACTAACCAAACAGATTCTTTCTAAAAGTACCTGATTGTAACCATTTCTGACTGAAAGAGAATCTGATTGGTTAGTATACCATCTGATAGTATACAATCTGATTGTAACTAATTAGAATTGGTTACAATCAGATTCTTTCAGAAAGAGAGAACTGGGAAATAGGTTTGGATCCGCAATTTGGTCCATCTGTACTCTCAAGACATGAATCTCTGCCCGTCTTGGTCTGTCCTGGAGTTACTCTCTTCTATCCAATAGGCTAGCAGAATTGGGACATCTGATTTGTGCTGACTTTTAATGCAATCTGCCATTGGATTGGCTGAATGCATAATGCCACTCTCACACACATACACACTAACCAGCATACACACTCTCACACACATACACAGAAGCCAGCTACACACTCTCACACAAAACATACACACTAACCAGCAATACACAATCTCACCACCAACACTACCAGCATACACCAACTCCACACACAACATACAACCACTAACCAGCATACACACTCTCACACACAACACATAACAAGCATACACCACACTCTCACACACATACACCTAACCAGCATACACACTCTCACACACATACACACTGACCAACATACACACTCTCACACACATACACACTAACCAGCATACACACTCTCACACACATACACACTAACCAGCATACACACTCTCACACACATACACACTAGCCAGCATTTACTCTTTACGCACATACACACTGACCAACATACACATACATACACACTGACCAGCATACACACACATATACACTGATCAACATACACACACATACACACATACACACATATGCAGCCTCATCAAATTGACCTCATCAAAAGTGCCATTGTGTTAAAATATGCTGTATGGCTACACTGAAAGAATGCACCAGCATTACACTTCTAAATGTATATTGCAGCAATACACACACTAATCACAATAATATAAATGGTAAAGTGCAGAAATAAACACATACAAAGCCACAGTCTCTTGCAAACTACGTTGTTTGAGCAGGAACATCAGCTAATCATATCCACCGCTATCTCTGATGATTGGATGGGAGACACTAGCAGGTGAGGACTCTGAGGTCAACGGTTACATGCAGCTTAGCATTAGATAAGGTAAACACAAGGTACCTAGTTAGCACCTGCAGAACGAGTTTTGGGTCTAGGACCACCAGGAAGAGGCAAGACTAGAAACCAACAGTGACATCATAGATTGCCAGTACCCTGAAATGTTCTATAAATGATTTCTACACTAACAGGCTGAATTCACAGGTGAGAGACAAATGGTTAGGGTACTAAGTGTGAGTGTGGAGCTGCCTTTGTATTTTAGTGAGTGAAACAGGTAGATTAGAACTTGGGGGTGGACATGCCCATTCGGCTACCTACATTTGCACATTAACAGTGAGTGGATGTCATGCATTTTTCCATTGGCATTTCATTCTAGAGAATCACAAAATATCAATATAACCAAAAATAATTTTATTTAATGCATTACACTGTGCAAATCTAAATCTAATTTCATATCTCCCTGGAATTAAAATGCGCTGTTTATTGTTTGAGATGGGAAAAAGACACATTATTTGCTTTAATCACATTTCACTTCTTGTATAAGAGGGGGAAAAATGAGTTTATATCACCAAGGGCAACAACACGCTTGTGAATTCTCTAATTGTCACCTACAGACAGTTGGTTAAAGGATTAGGGCTTTTTTCTGAGAAATAACTGTACTTGGATCAGATCAATTGTTTATTATTATTTGATCTGTGTTTCCAGATAACCTGGATTGTTTCTTTGGTCATCACACAAGAAAAGATAGTCCCTTAAAACACTGTTTTAGGGCATGTACAGCTGGCATTGTAAGCAGCCACTGTGACTTCATTCTTTACTAATTTGTGGATAAAGAGTAGATTTGATTGACAATCTCAATCACTGCATAAAACATCCGTGAAAACCCAGATCTGCAGAGGGTGATCTGCAGAAGTGATACTGTGAAGATACAAAATGTGGTGACCCCAGCAGACAGCTCTAGAACAATGATTTTCATCAGTGATGGACTGGTATGTTGGTCTGTTGGGGCCCACCAGAAAATCTTGAGATGAAGGGCCCACCAGGATGAGCTAAGGGGCCCACCTAACATTTCATATACCTATTCTAATGCATTTGTTTCTGTCCCTTTGGCTATGTATGTAAATTTAGCAGTTTTCTCTGTTTTCCTGGTTAAATGGACTGAATAGACTGTGGTATTCCCCTGTAACACCGTGGGCCAATCCGACACTGAGTTTCATTGTCAAAGGGCTGGTTCACATTAGGTTAGTACATACAGAATTATGCAAACGAAGATTATTTGTCAGTTACCTGCCCCCAACCCCAACTGATATATTTTGCACTTTATTACCTGCATTACTATCCAGATATTTAAGGATGATTATTGTCCCCATTCTGGCAGAGTAAACTGGCCCCTCCCTCCATGCAGTCAATCAAGGGTGTGACTGCTGACATCACAACCAATAATTGACTGCTGTTTCCCCTGCTGTATCCTCTGCACATGCTCAAGCTCACAAAAATCTCTTTGAGCAGATGGAAGATGCAAATATCTGGTTACAAATGCATGTAATAAACTGATAAAAATAGCAGTTTAGGTTAAGGGCAGACGTTCCCTTTAAAGGAACACTAAACTGGTATTTTTATGTAGCTTGCAGATGCATTTAAGATTCACGGGGGGGTAAGATGGGGTATTCCCTTCTTCCTGTTAATTATAGAATGCATGGGATACAGATTTAAAGGGCATGTCCGTCCCAAACCTAAAATTTAACCTACTACTGGCCCCACTGCGAAGTTAAAAAAAACCTTACCTTACATCTATACTCCTTATAGTTCTCCTACAGTGCCTGTTCAAAGTCCAGGAAAGTGAAGAGTAGGAGCTGTTTTCCTGTCCACAGGTTTCTGCCTCTTCTGCAGCCTCCAGGAGGTAGTAAGACAGGTGCAGGGTGCAGGTGCACGGATAGGTCCACCTATCCTTAAAGGGTATGTCCACCCTTGTAATAAACTTTTTATATAATGTACTGCTCCTTCCCCCAGCCCCAACCGCATAACCTTTATTTACAGAAAGTGCCCCAATCTTTACTTATCATGCCTCTATCCTTCACCGCACTGCCCTGGCCCTCTGCTTGCACGGAAATGCAAGCAGGGGGCGGGACCGGCAGCCGTGTCCGTGATTAGCTGAGAAGCAGCCAATCACGGACGCGGCTGCTGGGAGTTCAGACTGGCGAAGGAGAGAGGCATGGTAAGTAAAGATTGGGGCACTTTCTGTAAATAAAAGTTATGCGGTTGGGGCTAGGGGAAGGAGCAGTACATATAAAAAGGATTTTACACTAGGGGGAGGGAGACAAAATCGGAGTAGAGGGAAGGGATAGGAGGGGAGAAGGGCTGCAGTGCGCATGCCAAACTTCTCCCGAGGGAAGACAGGAGGCAGAGTCCTATATGGACTCTGCTAACCTCCTGCTGGCCAGTTTTTGGGACTTTGGGGGGGGGATTACAGGAGAACCATATGGAGCTGGGATGTGAGGTAAGGATTTTATTACACTACATAGTGTGGCCAGTAGTGGGTTAAATTATAGTTTGGGGGGTGGACATGCCCTTTAATACTTGTAATTCTGCAGCAACACATTTCATCCTAATTTTAAATGACCAAACTCTCTTTCAAAGAACTACAAGTAAATGACACCATCAACTAAAACTAATACATCAATAAATTATTGTAAGAAGCATTGTGTCCTTTTGTAATAGCCTGTATATGGTCATGGAGAAGTAGTCTTATATACTAACCTAAGGCTGTAGATATGCACGGACACCAGATGCATTGGAAGTACCCATAGGAGGATGCATGCGGTGTGTGCTTCCTCCACAGTGGTTTACTGTCATAGGAAAAATAAGCTCCCAGGCCCCCCTGCTGCCCTGGTAGTTACGCCCCTGCTTATATTATACTGTATGTAACGCATTATCCCTTATAAATCGCACTACCAAACCCACATTTGAGTATTAAGACTGTAGCTGTGTTTCTTTACCTATTTATCTGTGTGGAACCCTTGAAAAAAATTCTTATCTTGGGGGAACTACTACATAAAAGATGTATGATGTTTTCCAATTACTCTTTCTTTCTCAGTAAACTCCACAAAATACATAATTTATACAAATAATACAGATAGATCAATAAATATATCTTAACCCCTGGCCACCTCTTGTAACATAGAGTATCACAGGCCAAACAAAGCAATCAAGTTCACTTTCAGAATTTAGAACTTCAGAAAAATGTTTCTCCATTTCAGGTGGGAATTATGTGTGTGTGTTTGGCTATGTGTGGATACAGTGGGTATAAAATCTCTTCACACCCTATAAATGTTCAGGGTTTTGTTTAATAAAAAAGAAAACCAAGGCAAGAAGTTAAAAAGAAATGAAAACTTTCATTCCCAGAAATTGCATTAGGGGCTGAAGTTGAGGTACTTTAGAATATAAAGCATGTGGTTAGGATTGGGAGGGGGGAGGCTACACTACAGAGAATTAATAAAAAAAAAGGTTTTAGAGTAGATATACCCTTTAAAGTTACTTAAGATATATACCTTTGGGCAGAGATTTGGAATTGTGTAATGGGACAATCTTTATTTATGTCATTGTGTTTGTGTGAATTTAACTAAATGTATTATGGAAGCACTTGGTTGCCTTTACTGCTGGTTGGAACCCTGGAGCTAGTTACTTAAACTTGTGTTTGTATTACTGAATTGATATGTTGTTATAGTTGCACAACACTAAACATTATTATTGTACTTGGGCACCCTCTGTAATGTATGGGATATTGTAAAACACCAATACTAATGGGCTTACTTAACAGTGTGTGTTGAATTGGAGAGCTGGAGGGTTCAGCAGTCCTTCAGTTTACCAGCCACTGTTAGGCGAGCCCTCCAGTTCACCAGACAGTGTCAAGTTAGCACTCCAGTTCACAAGCCACTGTAAAGTCAACACTGGCTAGTAAAATGGAGGACTGGCCTATCCAGTATTTATCAGTACCAAGTGATGGACATAACATCATAGTTTATAGACTACAAAGGAAAATTGACCATGTTCAACATACTGACCAGACAGAAATCCTGTATAATAATGTAACAAATAAGGTTAACTCAGGGGGAAGAGACCCAGTACCAGAATGGTAGGATTTCACCTACACATTCTTCTTTTTATTGTTTAAGTAATAGACTTTAATTTACAGATCCTATGTACAGTGTTGCTGGAGTGATTCGGTAATGTACTGTAATAAACATATCATCTCTATCCTAGCTGTGAGCTGCTCCCTGGGCTAAATGGTATATCCTGTCTTTTCCTGATTGTCTTAAGACCTGTCTGATATGAATGTTTAGACAAACATGTTACATACCACAAATATTAAGGGTAAATCAGTATCTTAACCTTCTGCTAGTTGCCCCTGTGTAAAAAAAAACTAGACCCACACCTGCAACCTGCTTAAAGGGCATGTCCTCCCTAAAGCAAAAAAAACTGGTCACATCAGGGTTTTTTGGCTTCAACCCAGGGTTGCCAGATATGCCCCTTCCCCAAGTGAGAGACCATGGCCACAGGACTTAAGACAAACTATGTAACTAGCTAATATACACCTAGTCCAGTATACCTTACAAAATATGTTTTGTGAGAGAACATTAATGGAGAGTATAGATAAACTGGTTTCTACCATTCATAAATATTAATACATTTGTCTATTGAAATGGGGAGTTATAAAAAGAAGAGAAGAAAGAAAGAAAACCTGTGGCACTCAAAATGTAATGAATAATATAAAAACCCTTTATTAATACTTGTTCCTGGGCCAAAAAATATATAAAAACACTTAAAAACACAAAGTATTATCTAACAATCCCTCAGTCACATAGTAATATATATAAGTAAATATAATACAAGATATAATAATGTATCTAATAAATATATATAAAAATAGATACCCCGCAAAATACAAAGTCCTGGTGATGCACAGTGCTGTTGTACACCTATATAGAGCAGTAAGCAGATAGATAATGTCAACAAGTAATAATGTACATCTAAATTTAGTCTACATAGTGTATGGTATACTCATCTATCCAGTCAAACACAAATGAGGCAAGACTTCCTGCAGACTCTAGAAACAGGGCAGCAGTGGCAAGACACAAGGGCACCAGGGTATCAAAAAGAAGGACTGAGGGACAGAGCCCGCCAGACGCGTTTCGCTCGTGGCAGAAGGATAAATTAGGCTTGTGCCTCAATGCGTGAACATAAAGGCTCTAGTTTAACGGTAAGCGAAACAGCGTCGTGAGGCGGCTGCTGGGTCGCGCATCAGGGGCCGCAATAAATCTTTTGGTGTGGTAACCTGGTCCTATGTGTCACAATGTTCTTTTTTCACTGGGTTATAAAAAAAGAAAATCGCTCTCAAACCCTAGGCTGACCTTAAAGGATAAGGCTGACCTTAAAGGATAAGGCTGACCTTGAAGGATAAGGCTGGCCTTAAAGGATAAGGCTGACCTTAAAGCATAAGACTGACCTTAAAGGAAGCTGCAGCTTTAAAAATACATTTGCCATATTTTGTTTTCCCCTAAGCCCCTCCAGCGTGCATGATGTCATGGCGCACGCAACGTGATGTCTGTGCGTGCACGGATCGCATGCATACTTATCCTTTTATATGTACATACATTAAGACAGGTGGATTGATATGGACATTAAAACTGGCACATTAGATCTTCGGGGAAACACTGTCTATCTATATATCGAGGTTTCTCTGGGTTTCTGGGAATAACCTTCATCAATCGCCAGTCTGAGAGCTGATTAACAATCCTCTATTTTCATTGGATAAGAGTACCCATAATTATACTTACAAATGCATTTATTCTCCCTAGAGCGAGTATGAATAAAGGCGTCCATATCCATGTTTATAATGACCTTGTCAATCAGCCATTTAATTAAAGGAGAAACAAAATGAACCAAGCACATACTTTGCATGAGTAATAAATATATATATATATATATATATATATATATATATATATATATATATATACATACATGGCAAGAGACAACACAGACCCAAATAACTATATTTACTGTGACTGATCTGCTCATTTGATTCAGTTAAACATGGACAATACATGGCTGACCAAATACAGCAACTGAATATTTCTATTGTCCAATGTACATAATATAGAGAGCTGATAGCAGATTGCATCTCCCGGAAAAAATAAATAGAGGGAGGAACGTCAGTACTGTGTGTACCCATATCTATATATCTACAGCCTATGAGAATGGAATCCATCTGCCATTGGCTAAAAATCTGTCTATGTGTACCTAGCTTAAAGTGTATGTATACTGAAAATTAATATATGAATAAATACATGTAAGTAGCACTTACTCTGAGATGTGTGTATAAGTAGCACTTACTCTGAGGTGTGTGTGTAAGTAGCACTTACTCTGAGGTGTGTGTGTAAGTAGAACATACTCTGAGGTGTGTGTATAAGTAGCACTTACTCTGAGTGTGGGTGTGAAAGTAGCACTTACTCTGAGGTGTGTGTATAAGTAGCACTTACTCTGAGTGTTGTGGTGTGAAAGTAGCACTTACTCTGAGGTGTGTGTATAAGTAGCACATACTCTGAGTTGTGTGTGTAAGTAGCACTTACTCTGAGGTGTGTGTGTAAGTAGCACTTACTCTGAGGTGTGTGTGTAAGTAGAACATACTCTGAGGTGTGTGTATAAGTAGCACTTACCTTGAGTGTGTGTGTGAAAGTAGCACTTACTCTATGAGGTTGTGTATAAGTGCACTACTGAGTGTGTGTGAAAGTAGCACTTACTCTGAGGTGTGTGTATAAGTAGCACTTACTCTGAGGTGTGTGTGTGAAAGTAGCACTTACTCTGAGGTGTGTGTATAAGTAGCACTTACTCTGAGGTGTGTGTGTAAGTAGCACTTACTCTGAGGTGTGTGGTAAGTAGAACATACCTGAGGTGTGTGTATAAGTAGCACTTACTCTGAGGTGTGTGTGTGTGTGAAAGTAGCACTTACTCTGAGGTGTGTGTATAAGTAGCACTTACTCTGAGGTGTGTGTGTGAAAGTAGCACTTACTCTGAGGTGTGTGTTAAATAGCACTTATTCTGAGTCTGTGTGTGTGAAGTCACCTTACTCTGAGGTGTGTGTGTAAGTAGAACATACTCTGAGGTGTGTGTGTGTAAGTAGCACTTACTCTGAGGTGTGTGTGTAAGTAGCACTTACTCTGAGGTGTGTGTGTAAGTAGCACTTACTCTGAGGTGTGTGTGTGTGTGTGAAAGTAGCACTTACTCTGAGGTGTTGTGTGTAAGTAGAACATACTCTGAGGTGTGTGTGTAAGTAGCACTTACTCTGAGGTGTGTGTGTAAGTAGCACTTACTCTGAGTGTGGTGTGTGTAAGTAACACTTACTCTGAGGTGTGTGTGTAAGTAGCGCTTACTCTGAGGTGTGTGTGTAAGTAGAACATACTCTGAGGTGTGTGTATAAGTAGCACTTACTCTGAGGTGTGTGTGTAAGTAGAACATACTCTGAGGTGTGTGTATAAGTAACACTTACTCTGAGCTGTGTGTGTAAGTAGCACTTAATCTGAGGTGTGTGTGTAAGTAGCACTAACTCTGAGGTGTGTGTGTAAGTATAACATACTCTGAGGTGTGTGTGTAAGTAGAACATACTCTGAGGAGCTGCATGCCTAATACAATACTTTTTTTTTTTGCTCAGGCTCAGACCACTGACCTGACTATTTCCCCCCTTAATAACTGTCAATACTACAGCACACCAACTCTCAAACCATTCCAGGTACAGCAAAATGCTTACAGAAATGCTTAAATGTAAGAGGTTTCAGATTGGATATCTAAAGAAATAGGGGGCAGATCAACAAAAAAACAGTAAAGTGATAGTTGGGATGAATTATAGTTTCCACTAATAGCCAATTTAAAAAAAAAAAATTGCCAGTGTACATACACTTTAAGGTAAGTCTGTGATCCTGGTTGCTGTTTTTTCTTCTGTGTTCTCTTATTTTAACTTTTTCTCTCCATTAAACATTAATTTTAGAAAGAAAAGGATCCAAAGCTTGAATACTTATGGGGGTGGGAAATGGAAACAGTTTTTGGCACAGAGTATTTCTAGAACTATAGCAGTGTTATACCTATCAGCCATCAGATGAGAATTAAAACATTTCTCAATGCATCAAGATTAGACCACCAACTTCAAAGAATAGAAATTAGCCTTAAAAACTGTCTAAAGGTGGGTACACACAGTGATGACACAAGTCCAATCCAACGGTATCGGGCTTTATCATAAGTTGGGGAATCATATTTTCCGGACGATCGTGACACTGAAAAATTTCCAGAGCCATGGTTATTCATTATAACACCCCAAGAACAACAACAAAAAAACCATTAAACCATCTAGAGGATTCAAAGCTTTGAACATTACATCAGCAGGACTGACCGTAATGATTAGGAGAGAAACTATTTCAAGGAGACATCAGAATAACAATGAAAAAGCTTAATTAAAAGCTGGTTTCCAAGAAAGAAAAACCCAATATATATCAGAGAGTTTCAATAGCCAGAAGGTTTTCAAAAAGAAAACACATAAACCAAACCTATCCATGTAATTACTACCTTAAATGGAACGCTGCTTTGATGTAGTGAAATTTCCAACATTGGTAATTCCGTTAAACATCCGAAGCCAGAGAATGTGAAAAAGCACAGTTTAACATTAGTGAAAAGGTCTAATCCCCAATGACCCATATGGAGCTGATAACGTATATTTACAGAATAGATAGGGCACGCTAAGGCTTATTGAACATTCCTAAGAAGGATGTGAGGACTGAAAGGAAACATTAGGGATTTCTTTGTGTGTACCTGGGACATGTGTCCCATATTAAACCACTTTCAATATAAATGTTTGTCTGTTTTACCTCCATGTTGTCCCTCTTAAATAGGCTTGCTGCTGATTAAAATAAGATAAAGTGGGCTTAAGGTCATGCTAACTGATTCACTTGTAGTTAGCGTGACTAGCCCCTTGCTTGCAGTGGCTGCAAAAAGACACCCACGCAGCTGCCAAGCTATTCACCAGTGCTGTGCAGCCCTTGGTACCCGAGCTGTAACAGCTGATCGCGTATCTAGCCCTCTGATGTATGACAAAGTGCCTTCCATTGGACTTGGCCATTCCATTACCGCACCAGAAGAGTAAGGTTGGCTTTCCACATTAGCACATGATCACGCCAGGCAGAGGACACAGTCAAAAACAGTGTGCTTCACACGCTTTCCCTGAAACACAGCAGGAAAATCACAGCGTCTCAATCCTGCACCTGCTAAGTAACTTTAAAAAAAATCGGCCCACCACTGTCTTATTAATTTTGGCCCCTTATGTGATTGAGTTTGACACCCCTGCCCTAGAGACTGGTGGGTCAGCCATCCAGTTCAGCAGCCACTTCAGTGGTCACTGTAAGGGAAGCCCTCCAGTTCAGCATCCACTGTTAGGTGAGCCCTCCAGTTCACCAGTCACTGTTAAGTCAGCCCTCCAGTTCAGTGGACACTGTAAGGGAAGCCCTCTAGTTCAGCAGCCACTGTTAGGTCAGCCCTCCAGTTCACCAGCCAGTGTTTATTTAAGTGGCAGGTGAACTGGGGGGCTGACTTAACCGTGTATGTTGAACTGGAGTGCTGACCTAACAGTGGCTGATGAACCCTCCAACTCACCAGTTCAGCAGACACTGTAAGGTCAGCGCTCCAGTTTACCAGACACCCTTAGGTCAGCCCTCCAGTTCAGCAGACACTGTTAGGTCAGCCCTCCAATTCAACAGAAACTGTAAGGCCAGCCCTTGAGTTCAGCAAACACTGTAAGGTCAGCCCTCCAGTTCACCTGCCACTTAAGTAAACACTGGCTGTCAGCCGTCCAGCTCACCAGTTCAGCAGACACTGTAAGGTCAGCGCTCCAGTTTACCAGACACCTTTAGGTCAGCCCTCCAGTTCAGCAGACACTGTTAGGTCAGTCCTCCAATTCAACAGAAACTGTAAGGCCAGCCCTTGAGTTCAGCAAACACTGTAAGGTCAGCCCTCCAGTTCATCCACCAGCGTTAACTTGACAGTGGCTGGTGAACTGGAGGGCTAAGTTAGCATTGGCTGGTGAACTGGAGGGCTCACCTAGCAGTAGCTGATGCACTGGAGGGCTGACCTAGCAGTGTCTGCTGAACTGAAGGGCTGAGTCAACAGTGTCTGCTGAACTGGAGGGAGGATAAGAAATGGAAAAAATGACACTATGTACAGAAGAAGAAAGAAAATAAGCCACTGCTTATAAAAACTAATAAATGAAACAATGCACATATATTCCTGTGCTTGTCAGTGACAATTTCCACCTACCAGAATTATGGACGTATATGAAATATCAAACACATTATAGTGTAATAAAGTGCACTAACATGTCAACACTTTAACTTGTTTGCAAGATTTACAAATCTGCTAACATAGTTCTAATAATTTTTTTAAATGAATGACCATCATTTCAAGTGTAAAGACCAACTTAATGAAAACATTAAACTACTAGTGCGATGTCCTGAATGGAAAAAGCAGACGAACTGTATGATAGACTTATGTGCCCAGTCACAGCCAAACTGACAGAAAATTTCTGTCTGGTCCAATCACCTTTCTGTTCTATCAACTTCTCAATATATTCAAGCAGACAATCAAACAGAGGGTAAAATGGCCTGTTTTACTGGATTGTGGTAAGTTTAATAACATCAAAAGCTGGGTACACACATTACAGATAAAGGGTTGATACGGTTGGAACCAAGAGGATGGGTCCTTTTTCAGTGCTGTGTGTACATTACCAATGTCGATGAACATTCATCATTGGCATCAGAAACAGTTGTTACAGCTGGAAAATTCCCTTGGTTGCGGTTGCCCCCCTGTACTGTAGTTTAGGGATTCATCCGCTGTGGTGGGGAATGTGACAGTCCCTAAATATCAGATAATAAATAATAAACAGATAAAAATATCTGTTTATCAGATCCACTGTGCATCTGTGCCAAATGAAGAAGGCCTTCCCAGTCAACGCTAGTAAATGACAACCCCATGTTTCTAAGGTTAAAAGTTAGGACCCAGCAGAATAAAGCAAACCGTGAAGTGGTTGCTGGCTTAAAATAATGTGGCCAAGTTATTGAACTAATTGCTTTAATTTATCCAGAGAGAAGGGCAGGCTTTTTAAGTCGCATTACAATGGTAAAGTGAAATGTAAGCAAATTAGTTGGATGTGCACTAGGCTTCTATTTTTGGACAACCCCATCGATACTTGATTGGAACAGATTTGATTTTCTGTCCAATAGGATGAAATCTACTTCAGATTCTATTGTATCATTCCATCTCATTGTTTGCCCAGAATAATGGCTTCCTAAAATGTAGTCTGTAGTATGAATGTCAAATACAGAATTATAGAATGCCACCCACCGGACCTACATTGTGGAGGGGAGTTGGGGCTTTTCAGGGCCAGGATAGGGGAGCTGCTCCAGGTTGGTCTAGCTCCCGGTCGGGTGTAGAGGGGAAGTAGGAAGTGGAGAGCGGAGGTTTTTGATTTATTCCCTTTCTGATAGTGTAAACAGTGAGTTAGGCAGGGGCAGCGTAAATAGGTTAGTGGTAGTGGAGGAAAAGCGGGGGCTTATAAAGGGCACTTAGGTTTTAAGATGGTTTGATAGGATAGGTAAGAAATATCTGGTTATACACTGTTGGAATGTTTTATGTGAACTGATATTGATCTTTAAACCTAATAACATGTTACATTTACACTGGTTTGTAAAGTTTGAGCTGTGGCCTTTTCTTAGCCAAAAATCTGGTGTCCGTCTCTTATATGGGGGAACAACGAAAGGGTGGAGGTGCAAATGTCTTCAGTAGCAGGGACCCAATATAGACTGTGCCCTGCCATGAACGATCTCCAATACTGAATAATTCATTGTTCAAACAGTCTAATGCATGTGCACTAAACTTTCCTGGCACATTATCGCTTTATGTGACGCACAATTGATGAATTAGAAAGTGCCAAACTTATGCTTGCAAGTAAATCGGTTATTTAAATTTCCCGTTTACTGTAGGTCCTTTATTTTAATGAATAATAATTTGATTTCATGTACATTGATATTCTCTGTCAAGGATTTAATTGATAAAAGAAAACTATAAAACATAAACTGCATGTAGGCACGTGATCGCTCATGTGGATTCTCGATAATAGATCATTTTCAAGATGCCAAGGTTTGGCAATCTGGATACGTTTATTTAAATCTGATGGAAAAGTAAAAATCCAAAGAAATGATCTAATCTGAAATTCTAATCAGAAGATTTAACCCCATCAGTCTGTGGGCGAAATCACTGACTGACCAAAAAGTTAAGGGTGAACTAAACTTACTTTTTCTTAATCCGAGGCTGCTGGGTGATTTATGAAATTACTCCAACAGTGATTTATTCATTAATGCTGAAACACAAGGAGCACACAACGTTTCAGGGGTGGTCGCCCTTCCTTAGGTGTAACCTCCCTTCTACTATATATGTTCATTACTCTACTGTTTGTGGCACGGAATGGATATTGGGGAGTGCACCTGGCATCGTTCCTGTTATTACTCTTCATGCCTGGTTTAAATTGATTTATGAAATTAGCCTGGGTGTACTAGGCTCCCACAAGAAAACTTTTTGATTTGGTGGAAGTGCCAAAGAACCAAAGATACTTCACAGGAATCATGTGCCTACTTTCTTGCCCATTAGAAGCTGACAGCCAATCATGTTACAGTTTAGAGACCCCTAACAATTACATATTCCTTTGTTTTTCATAAAAAAAGAAAGAAAATGAATCTTTACAGTTTATTTCTTAGCTTGGCTGTAAGAATATTAAAATTTTAGCAAAAAAAAAAAAGGAAACTCCCTAGAACACCTATACGGTCCATGTAGTCTTCAAAGACCCTTGTGTAATTATGTGCAGCTATTGGCCAAGTCCTCTGACCCCAGTATTCACTGTCTCTATGCAGATGTCTCCATGTCAATATGCAGTTGATTTTACAGTGGTGCAAAGAACAGCCTACCAGGAACAATAATAAATAGTCATATGATATTACTGCCTTTTTTTGTGTTTCCTTTGTGTTCCTAGGAAAAGATAAAGTTTCTAATTGTAATGATATTTTATATATTTGGTAGCTCTGGTAGGATAGTGGTTTAGCAACACAGAGTGAGCAAATGGGGTTGCAGGTCCGATTCCCCAAACTTCCTTTTTTAATGAAAAAACAAAGGAATATTAATTGTTAGGGATCTTTAAGCTGTAACATGATTGGCTGTCAGCTTCTAGGGGGCAAGGAAGTAGGCACATGATACCTGTAAAGTGTACAATGTACACTTAGAACTTCCGCCAAAACAAAAAGCTTGCTTATGGGAGCTGATTCCTAGTACACACAGGTTAATTTCATAAATCACCCAGCAGCCACAGCAAAGGGACCGGTGAAACACAGCTTGTATTTTTGTAATTGTGATCTGTCTAATGGTACAGTATTATCTGGTGACTTTAGTTCCCCTTTTTAGAAAGATATACTTCTCTGCGAAACCAATTAATTGCCCTGCTATTAAATCAAGAAGGTCTCTACTATATGGATATCGATACAGAAAGATTAGACACAATCTTTGCCTTGATTCTTTTTGCTTTCAGGAATATATCTTTGTGTAATCAGAAAATAATGTAATTTTGAAATAAAATACTAAGCAAAGTAGATTAGTAATTGGAACTACAGATTCATTTTTTAACTTTTTAATTTTTTCCTTCTTTAATATTCTACTCCGCCAAACACTGCACATTAATTTGATTTAAAAACAGCATTCCTTTAATTTTACTGTTTTAGAATTTAACAAGTCACTTAAGAAAGCAGAGGAAGCTCTGCTGGATTTTATATTTGACTAAATCAGAGAGAGGCAAGGATCTTCTGAAGATAACACAATTGAGAGATTTATAACCAGATTACGGATAATATAAAGTTTGAACCGTCAGACAGAAAATGAAAGATTTGATTCCCAAGCATGACTCAGTGTCACAAGTCATATGGACGCAAGTGAAACAAAATCGAATAAGGAGACAATACAGTGAGAGACACACACACACACACTGTTTCTTGTATGTGTAGCATTTCTGTAAAATAAGTTTTCTTTGTATTCCAAATGTTTTAAGGAATCGACAATAAAGCAAAACGTGTACACAAAAACCTTATATTTTCCTTAAACGACAACTTCACCCTCATGATAATTTTTTTTAGAAAGAATAGCCTCTTATGTTGATATATCCTACTTTGTCCTCTGAATTAATTACTGTATGCCTGCTATGCTTCTGGATGCCTCATGGAATCTGAGCTATTTAGTGACCTGTACTGAGCTTGAGCATGCTCAGATGAGGCAGCTAGGGGATTAGCATTCAGTCATTGGCTGTGATGTCAACTGTCAAATCCATAACTGGAAGAACTAGGAAGCAGAAACAGGGGAAACAGGACATTGTGCAGGATTTCAGGTTAGACTTATATATTTCAGATTCCAAACTATTACCGTTTAGGGTTTGGGGGGGGGGGGTTATTTTACTGTATGTAAGTTTTCATTTCTCTTGCCCTGTAAGAGTAATATATAGTTAGCAATACACATTTTAATTAACATATGTTAACCTTAAAGGACAACTAAAGCCTCAGCGCAACATTGAATTAAAAAGCAGAGCATCTAGACATCAAAGAAGTAATCTGTGTCTCTGGGGAACTCTAACTTACTAACATTGGGTTTGTGCTTTATTTCCAGTATTACACAGTATTACTACTGCAGGAATGTCTTACAGGAGGTCATGCCCACTGGTATTCACTAGACATTCCTGTAGATTATGCAAGGGAGTATGTGGTGGAGGTCAAGAAGCGTGGCCAGACAGTGCATACAGTATGTGCACAGTTATCTTAATCAGGTCTTCAGCAGGTTACATTTACTGTAACGCCATTTACTAGAGGGATATTTACAGTTTATTGGTGTTCTTGGACAGATGTTTTCAGATTATAGAAATACCATGCCTGCAAATATCAATGCAATGGGAACATACCATCTAAAGCCCTGCCTTCTTCCTGAATAAAAAAGATGACAGGACCAGAGCTCTCTACAAGAGTAAAGCTAGCCATACACAAGCCGTGACTTTTCCAGTTGGCCGAAACAATCAGAAATTCGATTGAAAGAACCAATCATCTCAAACAATGAAATGTGTTTATTAGAAGAATCCTTTCCTGTCTCTGATCTGGCACAAACTGGGCACTACAAACCTTCCCTCAACGTCAGCACGGACTTTGGCGATTCGTGCCAGTTTATTTTGTTATTTAAGTTATTAAATTTGGAATGTTTTATAAACAAGATGAAGCATTTACATTTTGTTATTTGTGAATTAAAGTAATAGGTATATATTAATATATTGATTGTATATTGTAAGATGAGACATAAGGTTGCGGTAATCGGTAGGCTGTAAATAGATTGGCAGTGGTGCATGAAAGGTGAGTTGGATCGTCAGATGGGTAATGTCTAGGCCAGGTTATATGCTTGCCTGAAGAGGTGGGTTTTAAGGTTACGTTTGAAGGTATTAAGGGACGGTGAGTGACAGACAGACGGAGGAAGGGAGTTCCATAGCAGAGGGGCAGCACAAGCAAAGTCCTGAATGCGGGCATGGGAAGAGGTGACCAGGGTGGATGAGAGGAGAGTATCATTTGTGGAGCGGAGGTTGCGTCTGGGACGGTGGATCAGCTCTGAGATATCTGGAGGGGCTGTATTGGTTAGGAGTTGGCAAGCGAATTGTCATGGGGTTTGAAGGAAAGATCAGAATCTAGCATGAGGAGATGGGGATATGGGTGTGTTGTTAATATTAATAGTAAGACTAGGGAGGGGAACAGATTGTGAGGGTAGGAAAAGGACAAGTTCAGTCTTGTCCATGTTTAGTTTGAAGAAGCGGGAGGACATGAAGGTAGTCAGGGAACTGGGATGTCAGTGTAGGGAAGTTTGGGGCAGAGATGTAAATTTGGGTATCGTCCGCATAAAGGTGATACTGGAACCCAAATGAACTAAAGAGTTGTCCATGGCCATGGGTGTAGATGGAGAAAAGAAAGGAGGGAGTACTGAGCCTTGCGAGACCCCCACAGGGAGGAGGTGAGGGGTGGAGCTAATTCCGGAGTGGTAAACACTAAAGGTCCCACCAGAGAGATAGGAGGATAGCCAGGAAAGTGCAGTGTCCTGGATACCCAAGGAGGCAAGGATCTGAAGATGTAGAGGGTGATCAACAGTATCAAAAGCAGAGGACAGATCAAGAAGAATGAGCAGTAGTGACCTTTAGATTTAGCACTAAGTAGATGATTGGTCACTTTAGTGAGGGCAGTTTCTGTGGCGTGGTTAGGGCAGAAGCCTGACTGGAGGTGGTTAAAGGGAGAGTTAGCAGACAGGTGACTAACCACGTCAGCATATAGCACATAGCATACTTTCCAGTAGTTTAGAAAAAAATGGAAGGGAGACGGGTGGGTAGCTGGAAAGAGCGGACGGGTCGAGGGAGGGTTTTTTACCACAGCATGTTTAAATGAAGGGGGAAATATACCAGTGGAGAGGGAGATGTTAAAGAGAGAGGTTATGGCTGGTATGAGTGAAGAGGAGAGCGGGGGAATAATATGAGAGGGAATGGGGTCAAGGGGGCAGGTGGTGAGACATGCCCTGGATAGAAGAGATAAAAGTCCCTGTTCTGTAATAGTGGTGAAGCTCGTTAAGGTACAATTAAAGGGATTAACTAATGAAGAGAGGTTAGCCGGTGCAGTGGTAGGCGTTGGAAGCTGTAGGGAGGAGGTAGGGTGTACAGGTAAACCATTTCGGATGTTTACAATTTTTTCTGTGAAATATTAGGCTATTTCATCAGACATTAAATGGGGTAGGCGTAGGAGGTGGCGAACAGAGCAAGGAGTTGAATGATGGGTCTGAAAGTACAGCGCTCAGAGAGAAGAATACCAACTGCCCCACCACATTTATTATCGGCCTAGTGGTGTGGCTGAAGTGAAGACCACCATACGAGAGCCCAGAAATCAACTTACTCGTTCACTTGGCCTCTACCTGTATTGCTAATTCCGGGACCGGAGTTGCAATAGGGACCGGACCGGCAGCTGCGTCTATTGAGATGGCCGAAGGAACGGGGTCTGGAAAGTCTAATTCTCTGCACTTTAAAAAAAAACATGGCGTTTAGGATTGGGGTGCCGATGGATCTGGATGGAGGGAGGTGGGGAGTTGTCCTGTTGAATACTTTACATTTAATCAATCAATTCATTTAAACATTTAATCAATTAATCAATCTTCTGATGTGATGTATAAATGTGACAAGATATATTAATTATTAGATATGCAGCCACGGAAAACCTTTTTGTATAAAAAGTAGCTCAAGTAACCCAGTTTATTTATAAGGTGGTAGATTCTTTTTCCCACAGCTAAATGAATATTTGGTGACTACAGCCCTCTAGTGGCAACTAAAAGTTTGTTCATATCATCCTCACTGTGAAGAAGCTTACACACACGTGAACGTCTACACGGGGCCGTTTCTAGCCCCAGCAATAATACCCGGTGCCCCGCATAACCCCCCCAACACCCCACCCCCCATAAAGACAGGACAGCCAGATTAGCAGTGTACCGTCCTGGGAAACCCATAACCCACCCCATTCCACAACAAGCCAATACATTTTTTAATGTTCAAATAAATTGGTAAATCATTTTTCAGAAATCCCAAATCACTCCCCAACCCCCCATTGTTATTCTAACATTCCAAATTCATAAGTCAAATCAATGAAAGAAAATAAATTTCATTTTACACCGCAGGGTACACAGAAATGCCTTAGTAGATGAAAGCAGTGCAGTCTGTAGGGTCATGGCCAGATGCAGGCTTCTGAAGAATCCCCTCTCCAGCTGTCCACATGGACGGTCAGAGTGGGAAGGAGCGTGGTAATGGGACATACGCACCGACGCACGCAACGTCTTTTCCACCAGCCGTGATGTCACATGCAAGGTGCGAGTGGGGCGGCCACAGTGAGAACCGGAAGTTTGCCAGGTGAGCAGCAACCCCCTCCAGGAATACTAAGTGGCTGCAGGGTGGACATCGTGGGGACAACTGGTCTTAGTCAAATGCATACTAACACACTAGTCTTGTGAACATAATGAGGCTTAATGAGACTATCAAGCTATGGTACACACGTCAGATAATTGTAGGCGACTAAAGGTGCCCATACATTAGAGCTTACCTGCTGACCAATCCCGCAACATTCAATCAATTCTGCATGAACCACCTTTCCGGATCTTCTCTGTGACGACATAAGATCACAAAATGAATGGGCCGGGGATCTGACCTGCTGGATCACTAAACGACTTTGAGGCGCTGTGGGAAATCTCATGGACTTTAAATCCCCTTCCCTTCAAAGATCAAAACAGACTGCTCGGCTACTGCCTGAAGCTGGGTACACACCTTGCAATCCTCCGTCCTGGCAAAAGTGGCCGCTGTAACTGAGTGTGCGGTCCATAGAGATATTTGGACATGTCCGATTCAGATGAAGCGTTTCAGATGAAGGAAAGGTGCAGCGGTGTCAGTGATTTGGAGGTTGTTCTATAAAATCTTATGAAAAAGGTTTGTTTGGGGGGTTAGACAAATCTAGACAAATATCTGGTGACCAATTTTTTTTCTTAAGGGTGGACATGCCCTTAAACATAAATACCTTCCCCAGATGGAATGTCTCTGCAGGCAATGGTTGGGGCAGGACTCCATACTGTACATTGCAGCATCTCCATAGTCAACTAATGGTTGTTCGTTCCTCAAAAGAGATAAAAAAAGAGCAGTCATTCTTAAAGCTATCTTATCTCACTAGTCTAAACAATCCTTCCAAACACAAGAGGGGACTGACTAAAGGTTCATACACACGTGTGATCGCGGGTCCCGACCCGCGATGCATGATGTGTACGAACGTTGGCCTGTCTTCTTTAGAGCTGTCTTTGGCACTTTTGAAAACTGAGGGGGATTGCCATGACCCCTTAAACTCCCCCACTGTAATCAACTTTATATCCAAATAGTAGCAGTAGTACCAGAGATCAATACAGGCAAAATGTCAAACAGCTCATAGTAATGTAAAAAGACCTTTTACCAAACAATTTAAATGATTGTGATAGAGAATAAACAGACATTACCTTTGGCAGATGTGATGAGCACATTTCACCATTAGGTCCATACAATGAGCAGCAATAACACCCATAAAGACCAGACTTAAAGGGCCCAGCTGCAACAAGGACATGTGGTATAAGTAAGTAACAATCAATAAACTAAAGTGAATAAACAGATCAACTACATTTGCACTTCATGAACAAAAAAATGCAGTAAGAACTATTATAAGAATAAGTTTAATTCTAGATCCTTATAGATACACTTGGTATTATAATTTACTGGGAGACATAACAAACACCTTTAGTGCAAAGAGAAAAAAATATTCCAACCTCCTACCCTGCAAATTATAACACTTTTATTCTTTCATGGTCATGCTTCTCAGCCAATCACAGATTGAGGGCCCCATGCAACCTTTCAGGGACCCCGTGCTGAGAAATACTGTGCTGGAGTGCCTGGAAAGGAAGGGGTTACTTCTCTGACCTCTATTTTACTAGCAGAGGTCAGATGCAGGAAACATGGGATTTCGTTGGTCTTTGTAAACCAAATGAAAAAAAAAAAATGAAAATCCTTCTGGCCATAATGATCTACCTGATAAAGTTCAGCTATAACTACAGCAAGTATGTGGGACCTTCGGATAGTTGACATTTGAAACTCCCAAACATTGTACAACAGCAGTGTGGTAACAGAGAATGCTGGGAGTTGTAGTTTTCAAAACAAAGCATTAATATTTACACCTATATAAAGGAATTTGATTGGATTTATCATGGAAGGAAGAGTTAAATCCTGGACCAGTGAATGGGATCTTGTTGGTGCCCAGTAATATGTGAGACAGATTAACATATATCAACGTTTTATGCAGATTTGATTGATGAAGTACCCATCAGCAACTGTGTGGAACTGAACCATAAGTATGGTACACACTGTACAGATGTCCAGTACAAATTTAACAGCTGACATTGACCTCCCAACTGTCCCGGATTGTCCGGGATACTCACCGATTTACCCCGGATCATTTGTTGAGGTCCCGGTTTGCTTTGATGTTGGTTTATTTCTGTCACTTCTGCCACTAGCGTGTTGCAGTGTAAATGTCGCACAAGCAGATACTCGTGTTTCTCATTAAAGAGGGAACATTGTGATAAATAGAGATGTTGGAAGTTTCGTTCCATTTCTGGATTCCCCGCATTCCAGAAAAAGCAAAAACAAACCCATAGAAATCAATGGGGAAAACAGTTTGTATGGAATTTAAGATAGAAATAGTAATAGTAAGTTAGTGTAAATGACACAGGGACCTAGGAAAGGGTTTGTGAACACGAACATATCACCAAAACTTCCTGTACACGCAATCTCTTTTCTAGGACTTACAGGCTACTCACTTTCAAGGGTTAATGAAAGTAGCTCCATATCTTCGAGGGTTGCCGAAAATATCGAATATTCTGACGGAAATTCAGAACCGGGTATGAACTTTAGAAATTTAGCACTATTTCGAATACAGGAAGAGTCAGGACAGGAAGCTGGCAGATGAAATACGTACACGCTGTAGCTCCTCTAATAAACTATATTGGGAGAAATCAAAAGTCGCTGAAGCTGACATTTAGGTGCGACTGATTGTGCAGTCCATAGGAGCCCCCAACGTTGGGCCAGCAAAAATGTACCTCCCATGTTTTGTGTGTACCTACCCTTTATAATTTGCCTTGATATGAGGTCAGCGAATAGACGGGGGTCTAAAACCGCACAGGATATCACCTATTTTACAGATCAACCAATAACAGATTAATAAACCGATCTTTGACATTTCTGCAGATTTGAACCTTTAAACCAATCGCTGTAAAACTATGGACCAGTCCCAAACAACATAATTACAAATCAACTACATTACAAACATCCTCCGTAGATAATCTACCCAAAATGCCCACAGGCAATACCGTCCTATTCTCCCTATATGTCTTCATTTTAGCAAACTACAGTTGCCTAATGAATATTATGTTGTTTGATGGAAATCCTCTGGTGCCAGGTTGATAAATAATGTGTCTCTCTGCCCCACATACTGTATGCAAAGATCTATTAGCAGTTTTTAAGCGCAGCTAACATAAATATTTCCCCCTCCCTTCCCCTTCTTTCTTTTCTCTGCTAATTCTCTTAATTGTTGCAGAAAGTGTGCTGACAGGCAGCTAAATAATCCTAGTAAGAGGTCAGGGATGGGACATATTATAATTTCGGGAGTGACAGGCCTTTCCCTGTAAATGCTGTGATTTCATATGAGGATCTCTCTGGATCTAAAGCTCAGATTTCAATTCTGGAAAAAGTTTGGGAGATGTGGGATATTGCTGTATCTAAACATCTACTTTTTTGAAAATTCTATTTTTTAAAAAATATATATTTATATGTATTTTATATTTAAAGATGCCCTTTGAATATAAACTTTGAATTTGGCTTGAAAGGCTGCAAAGCTGAGACCTCATTACAACGTACCAGAACCACACACACAGCATGCGTGTTAATGCATACACACGTGTGTGATTCTGGTGCGGTTGTTGTGCATTTGCGCATGCGATTTCTCTATTTTCCATTATGGAATGCATGTGATTGCGCAAAAAAATGGTGGTCACATGCATTACCTAAACGGAAAGGCACGCGCATCGGAAATCGCAGGTTAAATTTGCCTTAAGTTAATAACATATGGGAACCTTTAGATTAGTCTAAAAAAAGATGTTACGTCCCCTATATGGATGTAATAGGCCGATGCTAAATCCATGCTATGGATTTGCAGTAACGTTGCGCTGGCTGCGTCATTTTCAAGAAATATTTGAGATATTGCAGCGCAGCCAATGTAGTAATGGATTTATTAAAACTAGCACAACAATTTAGCGCTATTATTTAGGCCATTACTACTGTTGTGTACAGGTCGATGTAGTATAAAAAAACTTTCATCTTACCTCGTAAGATACTTTAAAGCATTGCAAGATCCTGGTTAGCTAAGAAGTAACTTTCAATTGGACTTTCAATTATCAATATAAAATTGTTAAGGTCCTAGAGGCTGCACAGTTAAAGGAATAGTTCACTGCAATAGTGAACTATCCCTTTTCTACATTGATTGAAGCCCGGGAGGTTAAGGAGCTATGCCTTACCTCCTGTTCTTCAATCAATGTTTAGATAGCCAGGAACGAACTTCTGAAAATCTTACCTTTCACGTGATCCAGCGAGGCCGCTCTGAAATTCCCGACTGCTTCCTGCCTCTGTTATCGGGCATGCGTGTTATAGCGTAACAGAAGCAGGAAGCAGTCGGGAACACGTGAAATGTAAGATTTTCAGAAGTTCGTTCCTGGCTATCTAAACATTGATTGAAGAACAGGAGGTAAGGCATAGCTCCTTAACCTCCCGGGCTTCAATCGATGTAGAAAAGGGATAGTTCACTATTGCAGTGAACTATTCCTTTAAAGATCTATATATTAAATAAGCTAAAAATAACATCTGACTGCCACAGTCTTAAGGTTCGTACATACGTCGGTCGTTCAACAATCTCTGAACGAACAATCATTTCAGCCGATAAAGCACCTGCACACGGGCCGATTATCAGCCGAAACGTTCATTCCTACACATTGTGTGTCTCGGGTCGGGACCCGTCATAGCATGTGTGTGAGAGCCTTGAGTATAGGGTTAGGATTCCAGCTCTGTAACTACCATTTATAGGATTAAGAAAATACCTCCTGTATGTTACAGATTGAGTTACATTATTTAGCAGGAAAAACTACAGAAAAAGTAGAAAATTCAGAAAAACTATTTTATTTTCCAATACATGAAATACATAAATAATGAAATGGCTGGTTGACTAGAGGGATATGTTAACAATGGCTGATGAACTAGAGGGCTGGCATAAAAGGGCCGGCAGCCGTGATTGGCTCGATGACATGATGTCTTCATCCGTATTTCTATCCTTATCCTAAAATTTCTTTTTTTCTTTCTTTCTTTCCTTTTCTTTCTCCTATCGCACTTTAATAAAAACATAGAATTACATAATTAGCCTAAACTTTAACGGCATCTTAATTTCTAATATTAATTAATATTAATTAATAATTAATCTAATATTAATTTCTAAAAAAATATATTTCTTTTAGATTCCAAACCTTTTAGAATAGTCCTGAGCTTTCCCAGTCTCGCAACATCCTTTCTGGCAGCATCTTCACATGGCTGCTCCTGTATAAATCTGTGTTGCATGAGCTCATGGCTACTGGATCTTTCGGTTGGATCCTTTGCAACACACTGACCCAAAAAGAGGTTGAATTCTTCAGACCTTAAGAAAAACAAAACACTGATTATCCATTATCAATACACACATTGTGCCGTCTCTAAATACCCAAGTAGACATCTATAAAATCCATTTAAACATGAGAATAACTCACCATAATGAGGATGTACGCAGTTTTGGTCTTTCCCCATTAAGTATCCGAATCTGCGCTGTGTGTTGGGAGTAGTCCCGGAAAGCTAAAAGTTATTAAAAAAACACACAAGAAACTAATTCATTATCTTTAACTTATAGACCCAAAGAATAGTAAAATGAATAAAAATACAATATGTAAATAGGAAAAAGACAGGAAGGGCTGATTGGAAATGTCTGTTTATATTAAAGGGGAGGTAGCGATTCTTATTTCAAAATAATTGAAATTGTTCATTGCAGTGTGTTAGTGTGTGTCCCTTCCTGGGATATTTTACTATTATTCCAAACTCAACACATAGCGACAATAGTGAGTTTTACTTACGGGAATCTCCTTCTGCCATCTCTAATAGGGTGATCCCATATGACCAGATGTCACACTAGAAAAGAGAGATATAAACAATTAGATAAAAGATAGTACAGGATCCATGTTTTACTTTCATGTGTCATTAATAATGAAGGAATCCTTTCTCCTAATTAAATGTGGCTAATATTAATTTGTAGGGTAAGTATAAATAGGGGTTCCATGCATCCCACATTTCTGGAAGATATGCCATGTTAGGGATCCCAGAACTCTTTTATTCACAAGATACATAGTGACAATATAATAAATATCTTACCATTAAATTGTATCCTACAGTTTTGTCGTATGAACATCTGATCACTTCGGGTGGCATCCAATCTACAGTGCCGACTGTTACTGTGCTTCTGTCATTAGGCCCATTGAATTTTTTGGCCAATCCAAAATCAGCTGTAATTATATATTAATTAAGCCAAAATGAGTAATTAGTAAAATATACACAATTCTTTTATTATTATTATTATTATTCTATCTGCTATTGGTTAGGCCTATAAAACATTGTCCATTTTTATAATGGAACATCGGAAGAAGGTCTAATTCTAACAGGGAGATTCAATAAAAGTTCTTCAGGGAGATTCCATAAAAGTTCTTATCGTTTAAAATGGTGCTAATTTTGCCCTAACCAATCAGATCTTATTTAACATTTCAAAGCTAACATCTGATTGGTTGGGGCAAAATTAGCACCATTTTAAACGATAAGAACTTTTATTGAATAACCCTGATTATCTTTAAAAATGGTGCTAATTTTGCCCCAACCAATCAGATGTTAGCTTTCAAATGTTAAATAAGATCTGATTGGTTGGGGCAAAATTAGCACCATTTTTAATAATAAGAACTTTTATTGAATCTCTCTGTAAGTGTCTGGGCTTCCTTCGTTTGATAGAGTATAAGATAAATCCTTCAAAGATTTCAATGAATTTTCCTTACCTATTTTTACACCACCATCAGCATTTATCAGAATGTTCTGTCCTTTAATGTCTCTATGTGCTATATTCAATTCATGGATGTAGCACAGTCCCTGCAGAGATTGAGGAATAAATAGAAAATGTATTATATATTGTAAAGATATATTCAGTTAGCAATTTGTTTTGTAACCTAGAGATGGTGTTACTAATCTCCTTCAATATCTGCTAAATGTATCTTTGTAACATCTTCCATATTATCGAAAGAGAAACGATACAGTTAGAAGCCTTACCTGTAGTATCTCCTTTGCTACATACTTTATCCAATGCTCCTTAAAATACTCTTTAAAGAGTGAGAAGCGCGCTTTAACAAGATTGCTTAGAGAGCCTCCAGTGCAAAGTTCCATTATTATCTGTGGTAAGGAAATATTTTGTTAGAATGTGAACAGATTTCAATTTGTACATTATACACAATATTTTATAAGGGTATGCCCGCTTATTGATCAGTTTGACTGAAGAGCGGGAGGTAAAGGAGCTATGTCTAACCGCTCGTTCTTCACTAAAACTTGCAGAAGGCGAGGGGAGATATTACCGGAGATCGCTCCAGCGCTGTCTCACTGACTGGTCCCGACTTGGCGCTGCGTTGCACTGTGTGCGCATACGTACCCAATGGAAGGGACTGTGGTGAGAAGAGACTGTCAGTGAGAAGCTGGAGCAATCGGCATTAAGTTCTCTCCTGGTCTTGGGTAAGTTTTACAGAATGGGAGGTAAGGCATAGCTCCTCTACCTCCTGTTCTTCAGTCAAACAGAAAATTGCTAGATGCTTATGAACGCACAAAAACATTATCGCAGAAGCATAAAATTGCATTGAAAACACGCGGTGCAATTTATTACTTTTTCTCCATGTCTCATGTAAACGTGGCCTTACTATAGTAACCAAGTACAAGGAGATGTCTCTTACCCAGAGCTGTTCCTTCTTGCTCTCTTTGTCATAATGGGTGAATGCCTCCAGACACGATACTATGTTGTCATGGTTAAAACTTGTGAGCATTAAAGCCTCTTCCAAGTCTTCAACCTGATTTTAAAAACCAATAAAATGATGAAGTTCCAACATGATCAGACTTCCAAATGTTATACAGTATCAGAAAGAAATCCGTCATTATTTTATTATTATTGCTGTAGGAATCCATTTTATTAGAAAAGAATAATGGCCATTCCACTCTCTATTCTCTACCATAAGAAGTGGAAGCTGATAAAAACCACTGCACATTTTACAATAACATTAGATTTCCATTCTGGAATGTTCAGATACGGATTTTATGTTACAGCAAAAATAGAAAAGAACATTTCCTCAATATCCATTATCTTACTATAAATCTATATCTTACTATATATATATCAGATACTTACCTTCTCTCCACGAGTGACTTTTATGGCTATGTCTGACTTTTGGCCTTTATATTGGCTCTGTAACAGAAAAGTTTGGTTGTGATATTTTATAATAAATGGAGCCATATATAAATATTTAATTAGATGTTGTCATAGAAACTTACTTTGTAGACCAGTCCGAACCCTCCCTTGCCAACTTGTACCAGTCGTTCAAATTTGCTTATTTGTGGATCCTAAAGGAATGAAAGCGAATAAACAATAGAGAAAATAATATAAATGAATACAGATAACAATAGGGAAAACCTCCCAAACTATCAGGCAGATAATTATAAAATGACATAAGACAAGGTCTATAAATATTAAGATTTGACAGTGCCAAGACCTGTGTCTTGTTCTCCTTGTATTTATTATATATAAAGGATTCTGATGTAGAAGAGTCGGTTACATTTTGCTAATGCAGGACGTTGCCAAATCTCGTTTCGGCTGTAATAATATAGCAATTGTTTTAACCGCAAAAAGTATCTGCGCAGTAATGTGCGGCAGTAGCATTGGTGAATATTCATTACGCTAAGTCCGGTATTTCAATGAAATGAAAAGTGGCGCCATAACATCGACCAATACCAGACCAGGGCTGGATCCAAGAATTTGCCAACATTAATAGGGGGGACTTAAGCAGAAATAAAAAGTATAAGTTTAAATAAGTCCCCCATTCGACTTTATTCGAAAAGTGATGAGCGGATATTGGCAACCCTAATACAGTAAATTATGGAAAATACTAAACCATTATTTATAATGGAAAACACTCCATAATGTACTCAAACCTTAACGCAATGAAACACTTGTCGCCATTTTATAAATACGATTGAGCTGTTACTGCGGTGATGTATGGCGATAGGCGGCAGTAATTACTTTTTGCTGCCGGTTATGGCTACTTTATAAATTGCACTAAGTCCAAATTTGCCGATAACTGTGACAGTGACTATCAAAAAGTTACCAAACATTTATAAATATGCCCCTTACTGTATGTGGTTGCAGGAAATTAGTTATAAGATGGGACATTTTTCATCTTTATAGGGTAACTGTACGCTAACTTTTTACTTACTTCAAACACCACTGGAATGTTTTCTAAGATCTAAAAAAATAAAAGAAAGTTATTGGTTAGAAAGTGTAATATTTCAATCCTAGTTTCTTATTTACTATAAAGTGACACAGCATTGACAATAGGACCAGGTGATATCAGCTGTAACAGAACATCCCAGGGAGACGGATTCTATCTATTTGGAAAGTTTAAGGGGCCGATGCAATAAGAGGTATAAAGGATTGCCTGTGTTATAAAATTCATGGTAGCCAATCAAATGTTTCCATTTTACTGGGTTATTGCAGTTAGATAACATCTGATTGGTCAGTACAAATAAATAGCACAGGTACATTTTTACACATTTTATTGCATCAGCCCCACTGTATTTAGTTTCTCTGGATACTTGCAATACTATTTGTCTTTTTCTTTAATTGGTTTAATTAACTTCACAATCCCTTTATATGGATAATATACGTATGGATAATATACAGGTAGTGGATTGTTAAACACCTGAGTCAGTACTAGGGGTTACTGAAAAGCTATGGATCGATACAAATCTAAAATTTAGAAAATACTTTTTTTAAACTTACATTCGTCGTCCAGGAATCCACCGATGATAGAGATTCCTTAAAGAAATTGAGAGTTATAAGCAATTCTCATACAAGATATTAAAAAAGTATAGTTTAACATAACAATGTAGCATTACAAATAATGTAATGGAGTATTAGACCCTTAACCAGTCAGCTATAGACTTCATCCTTATAATAAGATTTAGAAGTTCAGTTTTGGTGGAACTTTTGGGTATTAAATGGATAATTATATCCATATTAACCTCCCCCACTTACCTGATGGTACCCAAGGGGAAGGTTTACAAATTAGCACTAGTTATAATATATTGATATTTAATAACTTATTGATATATCTAAAAGGGAATCAGATTCTACATAGGATATAGGCGATTGTTGCAGTTTGCTTGAAAAAACAGTTTTGTGTATTTTCTATAGAAAAGTTGTTTATAGGTTTAAACTTTTCTTTCTTTTTACTTACTTTATCGTCTTCTATATCGTCTGCTGCTTGTTTTTCCTTAAGGTGAAAAAACGTTGATATTAATTTTTTAAGAAAAAAATCCATTCAGAAAAAGATGGAATTATGGGACATGATAAATAATAAAATGTGCAATGTATAGGTCTAATTCTAAATTAACACTGTTTTCCTAAAGTTAACATAACAGTGAATGTAGACTTAAGCACGTGTTGTTGGATCATTAGACCTAGGATATGAGTTTTTCCTTTCTTCCTACTTACTTCGTCTTCTTTTCCTACATCGGCTCCTTGGATTTCCTTAAGGAGGGAAATATTTATTATTAATGATCAGATGGTCTTGATATTGGGAAAGGAATAATCCAGTATGATTTCAGGTTTTAGGTTTAGCAATGTTATTTACTAGTTTGCAAATCCACATATCTATGGATCTTTCAAAGTAAATGTATGAATTAAATAAATATTATTGATGTAAACTTCCTTTCTACTTACTTCATAATCCTCTATGATAACTGCCGATTGTCTTCCCTTAAGAAGAAATAGAATTGTTATGAGATTTTTTTATAAAAGAACATGTATTATATAATTATTACAAATTAGCACTAGTTATAGGATATTGAGATTTAATAACTTATTGTTATCGACTGATTTTGTACTTACATCCTTTACAGAAGTTTCCCTTTCTTGTTGCTTTTAGGGAAAAAAAAAAAAAATATTTTATAAAATAATCACCAGTCAGAATAAATCTTTATACACAGTCTGCAGGGTCTCTATGTTTATATTAATATTGTTAAGATATGGGTGGAAGACAGTTATGTATTTTCTGTATATTTTATATGTTTTGATGATATTTCTATTGAATGATGTCAGAAAGTATAGATCACACTGTATTTAGTGTTAATAGGCCCTTGGGCAAAAAAGAAATAAAACAAGCAAATTAGAATAAAAGTATCTTACCAGAGAGGCGTTTCCACCTTCTATCTGCAAAGTGGGGTCACCGTCTTCTATGGGGAACTGTAAAAAGACAGGTAAGAATAACGTTATAATAAATACAGAGATATAACTATAAAAAATGTAAATGTCAATATTTAACATAAAATTAGTTGATATTACCAATAAATACTGAAATAATAAGGATTTTCTACTTACATCACTTACAGGAGAAGTTTCCCTCTCTTGCTTTTAGGAAGAAAAATAATAGTTTTATTATATAAAATAATCTCCAGTCAAATTAAATATTACGTAGTCTGCAGGATCTATACATTCATATATTGTTAGGATATGGGTGGAGGACAGTTATGTATTTCTCTGAATATTAGGTTAGTGTGACTGGACCCTGTTAATAGGCCCTCGGGGCAAAAAGGAAATAAAACAAGCAAATTAGAATAAAAGTATCTTACCAGAGAGACGGTTCCACCTTCTATCTGCGAAGAGGGGTCACTGTCTTCTATGGGGGGCTGTAAAAAGACAGGTTAGAATAACATTATAATAAATGCAGAGATGAATATAAATGATATAACTACTTATAGACAATAAAATAATAGGGTGTTATGTCACAGTTTATCCCACACCCCATTAGGTCTTTCTATTTCATAGGCAGTAATATAACAATAGGTAAAAATCTAATACATAAGCTGTAATAAAAATCATTATAGATTTCTATAGTCTGACTTATATCAGTTTGCTTAGGCCATACGTACATAATGTATAACTATAAGGGAATACTACTAACATAATCACTCACTAACTTCCTAAAAGATATCACCAATTTAGTGCAGGCACTTCAAATAATATGCGCTTGGGCAAAAAGGAAAAAAAACAAGAATTAGAATAAAAGTATCTTACCAGAGGACGTTCCACCTTCTATCTGTGAAGAGGGGTCACTGTCTTCTATGGGGGACTGTAAAAAGACAGGTTAGAATAACATAAAAAATACAGAGATGTAACTATGACAAATTTAACACAAAATTAGTTGATATTACCAATAAATACTGAAATAATAAGGATCTTCTACTTACATCACTTACAGGAGAAGTTTCCCTCTCTTGTTGCTTTTAGGAAAGAAAATAATAGTTTTATTATATAAAATAATCTCCAGTCAAATTAAATATTACGTAGTCTGCAGGATCTATACATTCATATATTGTTAGGATATGGGTGGAGGACAGTTATGTTATTTCGTTTATAGTTTTGATGATATTCTATTGAATGATGTCAGAAAGTATAGATCACACTGTATTAGTGTTAATAGGCCCCTGGGCAAAAAAGAAATAAAACGTGAATTAGAATGAAGTATCTTACCAGAGAGAGTTTCCACCTTCTTCTGGAAGAGGGGTCACTGTCTTCTATGGGGGACTGTAAAAAGACAGGTTAGAATAACATTATAATAAATACAGAGATGGATATAATGATATAACTACTATAAGACAATAAAATAATGGGTGTCATGTCACAGTTTTATCCCACACCCCATTAGCTTTCTATTTCATAGGCAGTATATAACAATAGGTAAAAATCTAATAAATAAGCGGTAATAAAAATCATTATAGATTTCTATAGTCTGACTTATATCAGTTTGCTTAGGCCATACGTACATAAGTATAACTATAAGGAATCACTCACTAATCTTTCCTAAAAGATATGCACCAATTTAGTGCAGGCAGCTTCAAATAATATGCGTATCGGGCAAAAAGGAAATAAAAAAAGCAAATTAGAATAAAAGTATCTTACCAGAGAGACGGTTCCACCTTCTATCTGCGAAGAGGGGTCACTGTCTTCTATGGGGGGCTGTAAAAAGACAGGTTAGAATAACATTATAACAAATACAGAGATGGATATAAATAATATAACTACTTATAGAAATAAAATAATAGGGTGTCATGTCACAGTTATTCCACCACCCCATTAGGTTTTCTATTTCATAGGCAAGTAATAAACAATAGGAAAAATCTAATAAATAAGCTGTAATAAAAATCTTATAGATTTCTATAGTCTGACTTATATCAGTTTTGCTTAGGCCATACGTACATAATGTATAACTATAAGGGAATCACTCACTAATCTTTCCTAAAAGATATGCACCAATTTAGTGCAGGCAGCTTCAAATATATGCGCATTGGGCAAGAAAGGAACAGAAAGGAAATAAAACATGTGAATTAGAATGAAAGTATCTTACCAGAGAGACGGTTCCACCTTCTATCTGTGAAGAGGGGTCACTGTCTTTTATGGGGGACTGTAAAAAGACAGGTTAGAATAACGTTATAACAAATGCAGAGATGTATCTATGACAAATTTAACATAAAATTAGTTGATATTACCAATAAATAAAGAAATAATAAGGATCTTCTACTTACATCACTTACAGGAGAAATTTCCCTCTCTTGTTGCTTTTAGGAAAGAAAATAATAGTTTTATTATATAAAATAATCTCCAGTCAAATTAAATATTACGTAGTCTGCGGGATCTATACATTCATATATTGTTAAGATATGGGTAGAGGACAGTTATGTATTTCTCTGTATATTAGGTTAGTGTGACTGGACCCTGTTAATAGGCCCTCGGCGCAAAAAAGAAATAAAACATGTGAATTAGAATAAAAGTATCTTACCAGAGAGGCGTTTCCACCTTCTATCTGCAAAGAGGGGTCACTGTCTCCTATGGGGGGCTGTATAAAGACAGGTTAGAATAACATTATAATGAATACAGAGATGGATATAATGATATAACTACTTATAGACAATAAAATAATAGGGTGTCATGTCACAGTTTATCCCACACCCTATTAGGCCTCTCTATTTCATAGGCAATAATATAACAATAGGTAAAAATCTAATAAATAAGCGGTAATAAAAATCATTATAGATTTCTATAGTCTGACTTATACCAGTTTGCTTAGGCCATACGTACATAATGTATAACTATAAGGGAATCACTCACTAATCTTTCCTAAAAGATATGCACCAATTTAGTGCAGGCAGCTTCAAATAATATGCGTATACAGAAATACATAACTGTCTTCCACCCATATCCTAACAATATATGAAGTATATAGATCCTGCAGACTACGTAATATTTAATTTGACTGGAGATATTTTTAATAATAAAACTATTATTTTCTTCCTAAAAGCAACAAGAGAGGGAAACTTCTCTGTAAGTGATGTTAGTAGAAGTCCTTATTATTTCAGTATTTATTGGTAATATCAACTAATTTTATGTTAAATTTGTCATAGTACATCTCTGCATTTGTTATAATGTTATTCTAACCTGTCTTTTTACAGTCCCCCATAGAAGACAGTGACCCCTCTTCACAGATAGAAGGTGGAAACGTCTCTCTGGTAAGATACTTTTATTCTAATTTGCTTGTTTTATTTCCTTTTTGCCCAATGCGCATATTATTTGAAGCTGCCTGCACTAAATTGGTGCATATCTTTTAGGAAAGATTAGTGAGTGATTCCCTTATAGTTATACATTATGTACGTATGGCCTAAGCAAACTGATATAAGTCAGACTATAGAAATCTATAATGATTTTTATTACCGCTAATTTATTAGATTTTTACCTATTGTTATATTACTGCCTATGAAATAGAGAGGCCTAATAGGGTGTGGAATAAACTGTGACATGACACCCTATTATTTTATTCTATAAGTAGTTATATTATATCCATCTGTATTTATTATAATGTTATTCTAACCTTCTTATAGCCCCCCATAGGAGACAGTGACCCCTCTTTGCAGATAGAAGGTGGAAACGCCTCTCTGGTAAGATACTTTTATTCTAATTCACATGTTTTATTTCCTTTTTGCCCGAGGCCTATTAACAGGGTCCAGTCACATTAACCTAATATACAGAGAAATACATAACTGTCCTCCACCCATATCTTAAAAATATATGAATGTATAGATCCTGCAGACTACGTAATATTTAATTTGACTGGTGATTATTTTATATAATAAAACTATTATTTTCTTTCCTAAAAGCAACAAGAGACGGAAACTTCTCCTGTCAGTGATGTAAGTAGAAGATCCTTATTATTTCAGTATTTATTGGTAATATCAACTAATTTTATGTTACATTTTCAGTTACATCTCTGCATTTGTTATAATGTTATTCTAACCTGTCTTTTTACAGCCCCCATAGAAGACAGTGACCCCTCTTCACAGATAGAAGGTGGAACCGTCTCTCTGGTAAGATACTTTTTCTAATTTGCTTGTTTTATTTCCTTTTTGCCCATAGCATATTATTTGAAGCTGCCTGACTAAATTGGTGCATATTTTAGGAAAGATTAGTGAGTGATTCCCTTATAGTTATACATTATGTACGTATGGCCTAAGCAAACTGATATAAGTCAGACTATAGAAATCTATAATGATTTTTATTACAGCTTATTTATTAGATTTTTACCTATTGTTATATACTGCCTATGAAATAGAAAGCTAATGGGGTGTGGATAAAAATGTGACATGACACCCTATTATTTATTGTCTATAAGTAATTATATCATTATTTCCATCTCTGTATTTATTATAATGTTATTCTAACCTGTCTTTTACAGCCCCATGAAGACAGTGACCCCTCTTCGCAGATAGAGGTGGATGGAACGTCTCTTGGTAAGATACTTTTATTCTAATTCTTGTTTTATTTCTTTTTGCCCAGACGCATATTTTTGAAGCTGCCTGCACTAAATTGGTGCATATCTTTAGGAAAGATTAGTGAGTGATTCCCTTATAGTTATACATTATGTACGATGGCCTAAGCAAACTGATATGTCAGACTATAGAATAAACTATAAGATTTTTTATACAGCTTATTATTAGATTTTACCTATGTATATTACTGCCTATGAAATAGAAGACCTAATGGGGTGTGGGATAAACTGTGACATGACACCCTATTATTTATGTTCTATAAGTAGTTATATCATTATATTCATCTCTGATTTATATAATGTTATTCTAACCTGTCTTTTTACAGCCCCCCATAGAAGACAGTGACCCCTCTTCGCAGATAGAAGGTGGAACCGTCTCTCTGGTAAGATACTTTATTCTAATTTGCTTGTTTTATTCCTTTTTGCCCGATAGCATATTATTTGAAGCTGCCTGCACTAAATTGGTGCATATCTTTTAGGAAAGATTAGTGAGTGATTCCCTTATAGTTATACATTATGTACGTATGGCCTAAGCAAACTGATATAAGTCAGACTATAGAAATCTATAATGATTTTTATTACCGCTAATTTATTAGATTTTTACCTATTGTTATATTACTGCCTATGAAATAGAAAGACCTAATGCGGTGTGGGAAAAAATGTGACATGACCCTATTATTTTATGTCTATAAGTAGTTATAATTATATCCATCACGGTATTTATTATAATGTTATTCTAACCTGTCTTTTTACAGTCCCCCATAGAAGACAGTGACCCCTCTTCGCAGATAGAAGGTGGAACCGTCTCTCTGGTAAGATACTTTCATTCTAATTCACGTTTTATTTCTTTTTTGCCCAGGGGCCTATTAACACTAAATACAGTGTGATCTATACTTTCTGACATCATTCAATAGAAATATCATCAAAACATATAAAATATACAGAATACATAACTGTCCTCCACCCATATCCTAACAATATATGAATGTATAGATCCTGCAGACTACGTAATATTTAATTTGACTGGGATTATTTTAATAATAAAACTATTATTTCTTTCCTAAAAGCAACAAGAGAGGGAAACTTCTCCTGTAAGTGATGTAAGTAGAAGATCCTTATTATTTCAGTATTTATTGGTAATATCAACTAATTTTGTGTTAAATTTGTCATAGTTACATCTCTGTATTTTTTATGTTATTCTAACCTGTCTTTTTACAGTCCCCCATAGAAGACAGTGACCCCGCTTCGCAGATAGAAGGTGGAACCGTCACTCTGGTAAGATACTTTTATTCTAATTTCTTGTTTTATTTCCTTTTTGCCCAATGCGGTAGCATACAGTAACCCCCAATACCTTTCTACTATAGGTGGTTGGAAACTATAACTCCCAGCAACCAAGCATGCTGGGAGTTGTAGTTTCCAAACATCTACAGTGGAAAGGTATTAGGGTTACTGTATACCCTCGGCTATTATAACAAATACAGAGATGTAGCTATGATAAATAGCACATAATTTCCCCTCTTTTGTTGCTTTGGGGGGGGGGGTTATTTTATAAAATAATCACCAGTTAGAATAAATCTAGGGGGGGGGGTTATTTTATAAAATAATCACCAGTTAGAATAAATCTAAATACATAGTCTGCAGGGTCTATACATTCATATAAATATTATTCAGATATGGGTGGAAGACAGTTCCGTATTACTATTCTATTGCACAGGTTCAAATAATATGTACACAATACACATTGTAATAGGTTTGGCATAAAACTGCATCATGAGAGGTAAAATACGGTATATTTACACACACTGATACTGTAAAAATATAAGGATATAATATACAGGAACCATAGAAATTCTTGTAATAAGAAAAGCATAATAACATCGCGGGCTGGTTTGAACCGGTTTTTTTGCCGTATAGCTGGGCCTCGGATATATTGCGCAAAATGACATCCCCGGATTAATGAGGTGCAGTGGTCTATACGTTCTTATAATATATTATTCAGATATGAGGGGGAAAGCAAGACAGTTTCCGGTATGTTTTATTTCCACTATTCGATTGCACTCACAAACAGGTTCAAAATATTAATGTACACAATATCACTATTGTAATAGGTTGGCACAAACAATAAAATGTCATTCATTGAAGAGGTTTAAACTACGAGGTATATTTAACACACTGGACTGTAAAGATATAGTGGAATAGTGGATATAATATACAGGAACCATAGAAATTCTTGTAATAAGAAAAGCAGAGAAATTCTATGGAAGGGACCATTTTTATTACATTACTGTTCTGTTCTATCATTATTATAAAAGTTTATTATTTTATATTTTAAAATACTTAAAACAAGAAAAGCTCTTACTTTCTTTTCTTGCTGAACACGATCCAGAAACGAGAAGCAACTTTTAAACATCTCCCATTTAGATTGCTTTTTCTTTCCCACCTTCAGGTTACATTAGGAGAATAAAATAGAATTTAGGTTTGATCTATATGATATTTTCATATTCTATATATTTATTCTGTGGTATAAATAACAGTATAATAAAAAGCAGAAGAATTTCTAGACTAGAGTTGTGAATTAAAATAATAAACATAGAATATTAAGTTAAATGGGAATCACATCCTTTTTTTAGTAGCATGGATTATCTACAGGCCACTTAGTAGATCTTATTAAAAGGCCTATGGTAATGAAAAGTTCGTTAGCATTAAAATTATGTGTCCAGCTTCATTGCTGACCCCTCCCAATCACCAGCAGATGTTGAGTATAATGACCATTATACACCTACCAGCTATCACATTTTGTTGAATCACTTATACAGAACTTGTATACATAGGCCTCTCTATTAGTCTTCCTAGAGTCCATCAAGGGTGAAAACATGACAATTATTAGAATTCAGTAATACGGCAATTGAAATCAGTATAAAAGCAAATTGTGGTAAAATGTTGTAATGATTAGATCCAATGTTCTTTCTCTACTTACACCTCTGGATAACTCTGCCTCGCATTCTCCTTCTGGGTTTCATTATAAAGAGAAAAGAAAAAGGTTTGTTAGCATGTGTTATTTTATAATATATGCTCTATAATAGTTTCATATAAACATTATAATAATTATCTAAGGAATACCAGCCTAGAAAGAATGTGGCCCTGACGATATCATAGGAGTGACTTAATGGCATGGACAGCTGAAAAACATCAGGACGTTTGTAATCGGTTTGGTTTGCAATTTTTTATCGGAGATAGAATTTTAAGTCAGTATTCATATTTCTTGCTGGTGATTTCCTTATAGCTTGGCCTTGTTGGTGGAAGCGATTGTGTCTAGTAGTGTTTAACAGAATCCTTGTATCTTGCGAGTTAGCATATAACCGCCTCACTCTTTTCTACTTCTCTTCCTTGTGCCTTTTACAAAAGCTTAATTACATCTTGGTCACCCACATTATAGTTCTTGCTAAGTGGAATTATCTACTGGGAGACGCGTCCAGGGCAAGGCATTCTTTAAGTTATTATTGATATCTTAGTAAGGTGCATTGTAGAGATCTATTATTTTACTTATGAGGTTGTTACTATCGGTTAAGTTTCAACGTATTTGTGTGCTATATAACTACCTTCAATAAAAGCACTAGATGAATGGCCTTACTATAAAAGCACGGCAGGGGTGGGAAGTAGTGAGAAGATAGCATGCTATATTGATCCAAAGCCTAAAGCCTCGTACACATGTGCAATCATGGGTCCTGACCCGCAATGCACGATGTGTCCGAACGTTGATCCGCCAGGTTGGTCAGGCAACGATCCCCAACCGAACGGCCGTTTAGGCCGATAGAGTGCCGATACACGGGTCGATTATTGGAGAAAGCGAATGTTCGGACCCACGATCGCACGTGTGTACAAACCATAAGTGTCCAATCAGTCCCTCTATTGTTATATAATGGGATTTTAAAAAAGCATAGAATAGGGCACTATAGCTGCACCATCAGAATCTGCTCTTAGATTACTTTATACCATATGGAAAAGCCCTTTAGCATTGCCATTGGTTTGAGACTGGTTAAAAATGTGAACAGAGAAATCATGTAAAAGGAGTTTAATTGAAGGAAACATTTAAAATAATAAAACAGGTTATTTATCAAATTGCACCTGTAAATAAAATAGAAAGGGGAAGTAAAAACTTTGAATTTAGCTTAAAAGGCTACTATTAAGGGAGTGTTGTCTGTGCTGCAAGTTTTAAAATTCAATAATCTTATGCTATGCACTGAAAGAGAAAATTGCATATTTTGTATATGTTAGTCACCATTAGTAAGGTGCAATGGGAATGAGAGTGTAGGTTAATAGGTGTGTGTACCTGTGTCAGGTTGGGGATTAAAAAACTAACTTTTTCGATGATTGGTCAAAATTTATTTTTTAACTATAGTTACCCTTTAACTATGTCTGCAATGAGAATAGAGGGTAGGTTAATAGGTGTGTGTACCTGTGTCGTGTCGGAAGGTGCTTTTTGCATTTATGACAATAAAACTAAGTTTTATTGATTGATAGGATCAAAATTTGTTTTTTTGACTATAGTTACCCTTAATTATAAACAGTCACAGAGAAATGGACAGGAGGTTTAGTTGAGTTGTTTTACCTGTAGTCAGGTTGGGGTTTAAAAAAAACATAACTTTTTTGTATTTTGAACGTAAATGGTCAAAGAAAAAATTCTACATTAGTTACCCTTAAGTATGGTGATGCCACAGGAATGATCGGGGAGGGGTAAGTGTATGTGTTAGTACTGTGTCAGGTTCGGGTGGGTTAAAAAATAAGTTTTTGATCATGTTAAAATTATAGTTTATTTTACTATAGTTACCCTTTACGTAGTGTCTGTCACAGGAATGAAAGTCGGTCAGTAGTGTGTATTCCTGTATCGCGTTAGGGGTTATGTTTTATGCATTTATTATCATAAAACTCACTTTTATGATGATAAGATCAAAATTATCTTTTTGACTATAGTTACCCGTTATATATGGCTGACCATGAGAATGCGAAGGGTTAGGTCAGTTGTGTGCGTATCTGTGTCTGGTTGGTGGTATGTATGGTTTTGCATTTATGACCATAAACTGAATATTTAATAATGATAGATCAAAATTAGTTTTGACTTTAGTTACCTTTTAGTACGGCCCGAGTCCAGAAATGGAAGGAAGTCAGTAGGTTGGTGTGTAACTGTATCTGTGTGGGGGTATCCAGTTTTGCATGATTCCATGATCCATAGCTAGGTAATGCACACACTTATCCTATATGTCCCTATAATGTCTGCATGTCTGTATCAGATTTATATCTCTAGCTCAGGGATAGGCAACCAGTAGATCTACAGATGATTAAAAATACAACCTCCCAGCATTCCCTAACTACAGAAGTCCTTGTAAAGGAATGCTGGGAATGTGTTTTCAAACACGGAGATCTACGCGTTGCCTAATCCCCTGCTCTAGCTTAAAAACTGTGGGAGGAGATACAGTCCAAAAAAGTGGAAAAATAAAATGGAAGAAGTAAAACTAGAAAGAACAGTAATTTGGCTCTATAAAGGAAAGCTATCGTGTGTATAAAGTTTATTAAAAAAACAGTTAAACTGAAAAGTACTGGGACAGGGATATAGGACTGGTCATTTCTAACTCCCAATATTGTGTCTGTGAGGAGCAGCAGCCCAAAGAAAACTGATTGTGCCAGTCTTCCTCCTGGCTTCAGCACTATCTTTAATACAGGACTAGTCCAGGGCGAACCTGGCCAATGAAAACTATCTGCTGTAGCTCCTCAACTTTCCGTTTTTAAACAGTTAATTTAGTAGATATCCCTTTAAGCTAAATTAAATATACATAGATTATATTACACTATAAGGGCACGGGCACACTGCGCCGCACAAGCAATCGCACATGGAATCGCACGCCATTCAGGTACGATTTCTGTGTGTTTGTGCATGCGATTTCTTTTGAGATACGAAAACGCATGAAATTGCGCATAAAAATGGCGACCGCATGCGATTGCGTATAGCGAACGGATGCACAATCGCACCAGACCTGAAAATGTGCGTTTTCTGTGCCTTGCTGAGATTACTATATAAAGAAGACATGTGCAAACGTGAGCGCAAATACACAAAAATCACGCAAGCCTAACTCTAAGAATTTTTTTTTAAAAAGCCGTCTTACCTTCATTTTGTATTGAACTCCAGTAAACGATTTCTGAATATATTTCAAAGTTATTGTGTCTATGAAAACCTATACGTGGATTTGAGAAAACACAAAATCAGTTATACTTGGAAAAATACAGTATAACCAGATTATATTATTTCTAATATTTCCATATTAAGCAGATCTCTCTATTCTTATCAACGTCAGTTAGTTTGTGTAGACCAAACCTTCCTCACTAGACAGAGACAAAAAAATATCTACTCACCTCCAACAACTTGATGTAAATGTGTAAATTTTTCTTTCGCTCCTATTTTAGTGTGATGTCATCAATGATGTCATCAACAATGAGATCACCTTATAATTAAAGGGGAACTGTGGTCCAAAAATGACTTTAGGTAAATTGATAGACAAGGCAGCTAGAAAGCTTAGGGAGAGGGGGGGCAAAAGGAGCAAAAAGCCCTCCACTGAGCATAAAAATGGAGAAACATCTCCTTATAACAGAAGGCATCTTGCAGTCTCATGCTAACATTCTCATGCATATGAATAGGTGACTCTATTATTAGGCCATATTGCATGTTATTAAACAGCGCGACTGGACAACATGCACAAGCTAAGGACATAAAGGAGTATTTGCATATCTCCGCCCCTTTCTCTGGGGAACCTGGGAGTAAGAAATTACTTCTTCTTTCTTAGATTTGTGGCAATGCTATATATAGCATGAGCTGCAAGATGCCTTCTGTTATAAGAAGGTGTCTCTCATTTCCATGGTAAATCGACAGGAATTGCTCTCCTCAGAAATTTTTTTTTGTTCTTTTGTAATTGTTTATTTGCACGAGACAAGTCTCTCTCTCTCTCTCTCCTCTCTCTCTCTCTCTCGTCCGGATTCGAGCACAGCCGATACTCATTGGTTTTTGGTTTACTCTGGCCAGTCAGCCGCCAGTACACGGCATGGTCTGGCTCGGCAATGCGCAGTAAAACATCCCCCTCACGCGTCCTACCTCCCATCACACACACGCATATGCGCAGAAGACAAAAGCCAAACACGGATTCACATACGCAGCTTTAGGCTTTATTATATAGGATAGTTTTGAAGTTATTTACATGTTTGTGTGTGATATGGCAGCAGCATCACCAGGTCCCCTGCAGTTCCGTTTCCTGCTCGAAACCATGAGACAGTCACTCTGCCTGTGTTCCATCTCCCCTGAAACCTCTGGATCGCCTCTCCACTCATGTGCACCATGTGTCCCCCCCTCCACCTTTTTGTAGCAGAGCCCCACCACTACGCCACCACCATTACCTCTTGCAGCACCTTCCTGTGCGGTCAGCACCCTCCCACTACATGGGACCCTCCCCCACATCTATAGGACCCCATGGGTCTACCACATCTTGTGCGGCCCCGTGCCCTTGAACAGACCCTCTATATGGCCCCTCTCGTCTTGCCGATGGCCGGTGGAGTGGCACGGGCAGCGTTTTTTTTTGCAGCTTTTATAGGAGTCGTAGAACATTTTTTACAAAGACAACTAGAAAGAAAGAAAGAAGAGTACAGAAGGCTATGAGACCGTAAAGCCTCTCCGCCCGAGACCTGCCACTCACAGAACAACAATGAACCAGAAGGCATGAACACCTTGATATATAAACTTAGCCCCAGTAGAGTATCAGAGTAAGTAGATGGTAAATCAGTGTCTTACCTGCTCAAGTTGATAGGTAGAATGAGGTGCTAGGAAATTTACCAAACGAAATATAGCGATTTATTCGTTCTATTTCTGCTTAACATCACAGCATCTAATGTCACACAGTCTGGTACAACGGACCATTATGTTCTGCCCATGCTCCGTCCTTAGCTATGGCAGAATTGTTAGCAGGTCGGTAAACCACTAATCATCTCCTAGCCAATCCTTTTACAGGACAAGATTAAAGACAACTGAAAGCAGCTGTGACTGACGTGTAAGGAGGGTGTGGCTGACACTGCACATCCACACAGTACTTCATCCAGTTTTAACAGGCTTCATTTACTAAAATGGATTTTATTGTAATGCGTATTTTATAGCTTAGTGATGTTTTTAGGGTGCGGTTATTTTCAGATTACTGGAGTATAGAAATGGTTTAGTTTACCTTTAAGTCCCTCTATCTTCTTGTGGATCCTTACAGCTTGGCCTTGTGGAGCGACGGGTCTGGGGTAACAGGACCTGTTGTAAGCATAACACAGCCTTTTCTACTCCTCCTTTTCTCTTTTTACAAAGCTTATATAATATTGGTTATATGATCGTTCTGCTAATTGTGAATATCACTGGGAGAAGAGTCCAGGGCAAGGCATCTTAGTAGGTGCTTTAGATCTATATTTTACTTATGATGTACTATCGGTAGTTTCAACTAGATTCTAGTACGATATAAATACCTTCAATATAAAGCACTAGATGAATGGCCTTACTATGAAAAGCCAGTGCAGGGGGATGAGAAGCCTGCTATATTGACCAAAGCCTAAAGCCTCGACACTGTGCAATCATGGGTCCTGACCCGAATGCACGATGTGTCCCGAACGTTGATCGCCAGGTTGAGTCAGGCACGATCCCCAACAGAACGGCGTTTAGGCCCGATTTAGAGTGCCGATACACGGGCCGATATATGAGAAAGCGAATGTCGTCGCCCACGATCGCAACGTGGTACAACCATAAGTGTTCCCAACAGTCCCTCTATTGTTATATAATGGGATTTAAAAAAGCATAGAATAGGGCACTATAGCTGCACCATCAGAATCTGCTCTTAGATTACTTTATACCATATGGAAAGCCCTTTAGCATTGCCATTGGTTTGAGACTGGTTAAAAATGTGAACAGAGAAATCATGTAAAAGGAGTTTAATCTGAAGGAAACATTTAAAACTAATAAAACAGGTTATTTATCAATTTGCACCTGTAAATAAAATAGAAAGGGGAAGTAAAAACTTTGAATTTAGCTTAAAAGGCTACTATTAAGGGAGTGTTGTCTGTGCTGCAAGTTTTAAAATCAATAATCTTATGCTATGCACTGAAAGAGAAAACTGCATATTTTGTATATGTTAGTCACCATTGTAAGGTCAATGGGAATGAAGAGTGTAGGTTAATAGTTGTGTGTACCGTGTCAGGTTGGGGATTAAAAACTAACTTTTTCGATGATTGGTCAAAATTTATTTTTAAACTATAGTTACCCTGTAACTATGCTGCAATGAGAATAGAGTGGTAGGTAATAGGTGTGTGTACCTGTGTCGTGTCGAGTCGCTTTTTGCATTTATGACAATAAAACTAAAGTTTTATTGATTGATAGATCAAAATTTGTTTTTGACTTAGGTTACCCTTAATTATAAACAGTCACGAAGAAAGGGAAGGAGGTTAGTTGATTGTTGTTACCTGTAGTCAGGTTGGGGTTAAAAAACACAAACTTTTTTGTATTTTGTACGAATGGTCAAAGAAAAAATTCTACATTAGTTACCCTTTAAGTATGGTGATGCCCACAGGAATGATAGGGGAGGGGTAAGTGTTGTGTTGTACTGTGTCAGGTTGGGGGGTTAAAAAATAAGTTTTTGTATGTCTAAATTTGTTTTTTTACTATAGTTACCCTTTACGTAGTGTCTGTCACAGGTAATGAGCAGGCAGTAAGTGTGGTCCTAGTATGGTAGGGGTACTATGTTTTATGCATTTATTATCATAAAACTCACTTTTATGATGATAAGATCAAAATTATCTTTTGACTATAGTTACCCGTTATATATGGCTGCCATGAGAATGCGAAGGGTTAGGTCAGTAGTGTGCGTATCTGTGTCTGGTTTGGTATGTATGGTTTTGCATTTATGACCATAAAACGAATATTTAATAAATGATGATCAAAATTAGTTTTGACTTTAGTTACCTTTTAGTATGGCCGAGTCCAGAAATGGAAGGGAAGTCAGTAGGTTGGTGTGTACTGTATCTGTGTGGGGGTATCCAGTTTGCATGATTTCCATGATCCTTAGCTAGGTAATGCAACACTTATCCTATATGTCCCTATATGTCCTGCATGTCTGTACACGATTTATATCTCTAGCTCAGGGATAGGCAACCAGTAGATCTACAGATGATTAAAAATACAACTCCCAGCATTCTCCTAACTACAGAAGTGCCTTGTAAAGAATGCTGGAATGTAGGTTTTCAAACACCTGGAGATACTCGGTTGCCTATCCCCTGCTCTGACTAAAACTGTGGGAAGGAGATACAGTCCAAAAAGTGGAAAAATAAAATGGAAGAAGTAAAAACTAAGAAAGAACAGTAATTTGGCTCTATAAAGGAAAGCTATGTGTGTATAAAGTTTATTTTAAAAACAGTTAAACTGAAAAGTACTCGGACAGGATATAGGACTGGTCATTCTAACTCCCAATATTGTGTCGTGAGGAGCAGCAGCCAAAAAGAAAACTGATTGTGCCAGTTTCCTACCTGGCTTCAGCACATATCTTTAATACAGGACTAGTCCAGGGCGAACCTGGCAATGAAACTATCTGCGTAGCTCCTCAACTTTCCGTTTTTAAACAGTTAATTTAGTGATATCCCTTTAAGCTAAATTAAATATACATAGATTATATTACACTATAAGGGCACGGGCAAACTGCGCCCGCCCACAAGCAATCGCACATGGAATCGCACGCCATTCAGGTACGATTTCTGTGTGTTTGTGCCATGCGATTTCTTTTGAGATACGAAACGCATGAAATGCGCATAAAAATGGCGACCGCATGCGATTGCGTATAGCGAACGGATGCACAATCGCACCAGACCTGAAAATGTGCGTTTTCTGTGCCTTGCTGAGATTACTATATAAAGACAGACATGTGCAAACGTGAGCGCAAATAACAAAAATCACGCAAGCCTAACTCTAAGAATTTTTTTTTAAAAAGCCGTCTTACCTTACATGTTGTATTTTGAACTCCAGTAAACGATTTCTGAATATATTTCAAAGTTATTGTCTATGAAAACCTATATGTGATTTGAGAAAAACACAATCAGTTATACTTGGAAAATACAGTATAAACAGATTATATTATTTCTAATAATTTCCATATTAAGACAGATCTCTCTATTCTTATCAACGTCCGTTAGTTTGTGTAGACCAAACCTTCCTCACTAGACAGAGATAAAAAATATCTACTCACCTCCAACACTTTGAGATGTAAATGTGTATTTTTCTTTTGCTCATTTTAGTGTGTGATGTCATCAATGATGTCATCAACAATGACATCACCTTATAATTAAAGGGGAACTGTGGTCCAAAAATGGACTTTAGGTAAATTGATTAGACAAGGCAGCTAGAAAGCTTAGGGAGAGGGGGGGCAAAAGGAGCAAAAAGCCCTCCACTGAGCATAAAAATAGAGAAACATCTCCTCATAACATAAGGCATCTTGCATTCTCATGCTATATGAATAGTTGCTCTATTATTAGGCTATATTGCATGTTATGAAACCAGCGGTTCTGGACACATGCACAAGCTAAGGGACATAAAGGAGTATTTTGCATATCTCCGCCCCTTTCTCTGGGGAACCTGGGAGTAAGAAATTACTTCTTCTTTCTTAGATTTTGTGGGCAATGCTATTCATATAGCATGAGACTGCAAGATGCCTTCTGTTATAAGAAGGTGTCTCTCCATTTCCATGGTAAATCGACAGGAATTGCTCTCCTCAGAAATGTTTTTTTTTTGTTCTTTTGTAATTGTTTATTTTGCACGAGACAAGTCTCTCTCTCTCTCTCTCTCTCTCTCTCTCTCTCTCGTCCGGTTCAGCAGCCGATACTCATTGGTTTTTGGTTTACTCTGGCCATGCCGAGCCAGTACACGCGCATTGGTCTGGCTCCGGCAATGCGCAGTAAAACACTCCCCCTCACGCGTCTACTCTTCCATCACACACACGCATATGCGCAGAAGACAAAAGCCAAACACGGATTCACATACGCAGCTTTAGGCTTTTATTATATAGGATAGTTTTGAAGTTATTTACATGTTTGTGTGTGATATGGCAGCAGCATCACCAGGTCCCCTGCAGTTCCCGTTTCCTGCTCCGAAACCATGAGACAGTCACTCTGCCCTGTGTCTCCATCTCCCCTTGCAAACCCTGCTGGCCCCTCTCACTCATGGGCCCCATGGCCCCTCCATTTGCAGGCCCCCCTTGGCCAATTCTCTTGCAGCCTCCTGTGGCCCCTCCCACTCATGGGCCCCTCCCACTAGTGCACCCCATGGGCTCTCCCACTTGTGGGCCCCATGGCCCCTGCAGACCCATACTGGCCCCTTCTCTTGCAGATGCCTTGGGCTTTTCCCTTGCAGCCTCCTATGGCCCCTCCCACTCACAAGCTCTGTGGTCCCTCCCACTTGTGGGCCCCATTGGCCCCTCCATTTGCAGCCCCCCCCTTGCAGACGCATCCTGGTCCCCATTCATGGGCCCCATGGCCCTTCCTTTTGCAGGCCCCCCTTGGCCCCTTCTCCTGCAGCCTCCTGTGGCCCCTCCCACTAGTGCACCCCATGGGCCCTCTATTTGCAGGCCCCCCTTGGCCCTTTCCCTTGCAGTCCCCTGTAACCCATCCCACTCACAGGTCCCGTAGCCCCTCCCCCATTTTCACCTCAGACCCCCCTTCAGAAAACTGTATAAACAGCCTGTTCAGCAGGAATCAGAGAGGGAATCAGCTGTTCTAAACTTTGTCTGATTCTCTGCTGAAAAGAGGCTGTTTATACACAGTCTTCTCTAGGGGGAGGGGGGATTGGTCTAAGGTGCTAGTGGGGGAGGGTGGCCATGGGACACATGAGTGGGAGGGGCCACAGGGCCCACGAGTGGGAGGGGGCCACATGGGCAGGGTCCATGGGTGGGTGGGGCCACAGGGCCCATGAGTGAGAGGGGCCACAGTTGTCTGCAAGCGGAAGGGCCATGCTAGGTCTGCAAGGGAAGGGGTCACAGGGCCCACGAGTGGCAAGGGACAGCAAGTGGGAGGCATTAAAATAATGCCACATGGTAGGTTTGTTTTTTCTTGGTACTTGTAGCAAGGTTCTGGAAGTTTCCTTGCTGTATGTCTGTAGTCATATGGGACTACAATACCCAGCATCCCCTTAGGAAAAAAGTCTTAAATCAAATTTTGTCATTGTTTACAAAACGTTATATTAAGGAAACCAGGCCAATCACTCTGCCCAGTGTAGCCCTGGTGGGTGCCAACCAATGGGTATGGGGCAATGCCCCGGGTTTATTAGGAATACTAGACTGCACAGTTGTTAGGCTGGATACACACGGGACGATATTTCAATCTAATTAAAATGTCGGTTGATTGGGTTGAATTATTGCCTTGTGTGTACCTAGCCAAAGCATCTAGAGGCATCTAGAGCATCTGCATTAAATAGGGTCTACAATGGAAGAATTTAGGGCAGCGGCATATGGATCACGATAGCAACCATTGCAGTTGCTATGGGGCCTGTAGCGCATGGAGGCCCGGCCATCTCCTACTACCTACAATTAGCAATTGTGTGTGTTTTGGTGTGGAAGGTTGGTGAAAAGGTTACTGGCACTGAAAAGTTGAACATCTCAGATCTCACCAAATTTCCATGTTATGCCACACCTGTTTTTTTTTTCATGCCATCCTGTTAGAAACACTGGGGAGAACACTGGTGCCACTTACCATGCATCCGCTGAAACCTATTCCAACCTTCCAATTGGTGCCATATTTCATTGGGGACCAGTGACGCTGCATATGCACAAACATACGTATACACCCAGCGTGCTCCTCTTATCAATTACTAAAGAAACATCCAGAGGTAGATGGCCCTCCAGTTCATTACAGTGTTGTCAGCCCTCCGGATCATTAGCTAGGGTTATTCAGCCCTCCAGTTCATTAGCCAGTGATGTCAGCCCTCCAGTTCATTAGCATTGTTAGTTAGCCCTCCAGTTTATTAGCTTTGTTAGTCAGCCCTCCAGTTCATTAGACAGTGTTGTCAGTCGTCCAATTCATTAGAACGTGTCCTTAATATTATCCAGAGCTTTCAGTATATTAGTCTGTTTTTAATAGGAATAGGGAATAGTGGTGACATCGCATGCGCACTGACATAATGTGCGCGCTCTGCAGCCAGAAACTATTGTTCGAAAAAGGGATTTGCCAAGACTTGTGGGGGAAGAGCTAAAAATTAGAGCATACAGAATGAGAAAGCCAGCAACTTTCTTGCAGTAAAGGTAGGGCATGGGAGGATGCTAGAACAAAAAAACACACTTAAAGGGACACTATAGTCCCATAATCCAGGAAATCAACTCTGTGCCATCCGTTTCTATTATTCACAGGGAGGTGAGAACGCTTATTCCCACCTCCCTGTGAATAATAAGACGCTCGGGGACCTGGAACTTACCTTACCGCCGCTCCTTAAGTGTTTGTGTGAAGAAGGTTAAGTATTATGGTGTGGATAAATGTCGATTTAACAAACTGTATAATAACTCCGTGATGTGAAATTTAAAATTAACAAATGTTTAGCCATGTCCATTCCAAAAAGCCACACCTACCTAACCCTGGTGGCGGTGGCACACTTTGTGGTACATAGGGGCAGCACCAAAAGTTTGACTTAAGTGGCAAACACCCTAGAAATGCCCCTGTGTAAAAGATGCATGTGGTAAACTCAGTAAAATTTGCAGTAGAGGGCAGGACCATCTCTCCTATAAGGCAGAATGAGCTTTTTGGCCCACACAGCACTCCTGTGACTCAGAGGAGAGGTGGCCGGCAGCAATAAAAACTTAATTGCGCACACAAGTGTAAGAAGTGCCGCAAACATTCACTGCTTCCGGACAATGTAGCTGTGTGCCTCTCCTGTACTTGCCTCTGCCTGCCTGCCTTAACTTCTCACACTGTGGGCAAACTTATATGAACCGGTCACACTGCTGGCAGACTCATATGTACCAGTCACAATGTGGGCAAACTCATATGTACCAGTCACAATGGGGGAAACGTATATGTACCAGTCACACTGTAGGCAAACTCATATGTACCAGTCACAATGGGGGAAACTTATATGTACCAGTCACACTGTAGGCAAACTCATATGTACCAGTCACACCATGGGCAAACTCATATGTACCAGTCACAATGGGGGAAAACTCATATGAACCAGTCACACCGTGGACAAACTCAAATGTACCAGTCACACTAGGCAAACTCATATGTACCAGTCACACTGTTGGCAAACTTATATGTAGCGTTCACACTGTGGGCAAACTCATATGTACCAGTCACACTGTGGGCAAACTCATATGTACCAGTCACACTGTGGGCAAACTCATATGAACCAGTCACACTGTGGGCAAACTCATATGTACCAGTCACACTGTGGGCAAACTCATATGAACCAGTCACACTGTGGGCAAACTCATATGTACCAGTCACACTGGGCAAACTCATATGTACCAGTCACACTGTGGGCAATTTCATATGTACCAGACTGCGGGCAAACTTGGGGATATACCAGTCACAGTAGGCAAATTTGTATGTACATAAGTCACTATAAACCTACTGCATAGCAATGTTTAGGGCAGTAAGGAGCACTGTCGCAAACAGCTGGCATGAGAATCATGCAATCTGTAAGACTAAAATTATATTTACTGATAGCTGTAATTGTTATATTAAAGAATGACTCCCAGGTAAATTTATTGGACATTGTTTTAATTTAATCGGCAGTTTCTGAAGTGTAAAGAAGGGATATGTATTTTAGGGTTAACTTCTTTTTAAGCACTGTAAAATGTCATTTTTTAAAGGGCAAAAAACTTTACTCTAAAATATATATTACCCCCAAACCCCACCTTCGCGATGTATATTCAGCTTTCAAAAACTCTCCTGAACTTTCTTACCTGACCCAATCCCTCACCATCTAGGTACTGCCCCCCGCTTGTTTCAAGCTCGTTTCGAAAGACAGCCGCGTGATGTCACATTGCACCTTAACTGACAGCCGCAACCAGGAAATAGAGTGGCTGTCAGCAGCAGAGGCAGCGTAGGAGCAGCGAGGGACCGTGTCAGGTAAGCAAGTTCAGGAGCGGATTTTGAATATGTGAGTATTTACATTTTGGAAATAACTTTTTTTTAAAGTGCCCTTTAAACATATGCAGATTTTCAAAACCTTTTCCCAATGACTAATCTTAGCCAGGTGAATTGGGCAACGGAATGTCCAATTCAGCCGACAAATCGCCCACACGCGGCACGATTATCGCCCGTAACAAACACATCGCACGCCGGCAACCGCATGTGTGTATGAAGCTTTAGTCCAGCATTTAATACTTCCCTGTTGGTCCTATAGTTTTCACCAAGTTTAACACTGAAGATCCTACTTAGTTCTATTAATAAATGTGAGATTTAAATATATTTGTAAATCCAGCTTTTCATTATCATTCGGTTACTGTAATAAAAATATTGTAACATTCCTTAGTGCGTGGTTGAACAAAGTTTGCCAGCATCTAAAACGACCTGCATTTCAAGGTATAATCTATTTAGTTACTGAACAGATCCGTTATCTCCAACCAATGTGGATCCGAGGAATTTGTACCTTTTTGCTTCAATTGATTTCCTATACCCACTAAAAATGAAATGGAATGTTGTTTAGAGAAGTTGACTTACTTTAACAATCAATCTCCCGTGTAACTAACCAAGTGTTTTTTATTTTGGTGAAATTTTGTGGATCTCATTCAGGGTTGCCAGCTTGCCGGAGCACATGCGATCACTGCTTTTTTGCGCAATTGAATGCGCACCGATAATGCAAGATTGTAGGATAGTAAGCGTGCACTGACGTGAACTATTACATTGCAGTGAGGCCTAACTCAGGAATAATGGAAAGTATTTTCTATTTTAATTTGGTATTATGAAAGTCAGCTAGAGACTTTGAAGTCTTGATCCCTAAAAACGGATGCTTCTTAAAAGGGCAAATTTGACCCAGAATCAAATTGAGATATACCAACAGGACTGCATAACCCCAAGACTGCAATACTTTCATTCATTCCCTGACATCCCTGAATAGAGAATTTTTCCTTCTCCTTGCTGGTCTGGTTCAGAAGGTTTATGTCTCCTCAAATCGGCTTTTTGAGTTTCACATACTTGCAATCATGGCTCTAACTGATGGCTGCTCCCCCGGAAAGGACTAGGAAGAAGATAACCAGAGCCAGAGAGGAAAAATGTTATTAGGAGACCTCAGCATGACATGTTATATATACATATATCTTATACTTCATCAGGTGATACTGATAAGAAGGATAAGATGTATCCAAAATGTCATGCATGAACCTTTAGGGTGTTATGGGGACCTGATCCTGTATATTAAATTTACGTGTGTGTAAATGTCCTTTAGTATTTATGTTTATTGTTACAAAGGTTGCCTCTTGCTGAACCAGGATGCAACATCCCGTTTACACCATCTACTAATGTACCAGTCAATATAAATGGGAAGGATCATCACCGCATGACAATAAAACGATTTACTATCAAAGAGAAACGCACTGCACATGGCTGAAATACAGAAATGTATTAAATGCAACATAATGTCAATCTGGGGGTAAAAAAAACACATTTAGATAAAAAGACGACTATTTCCTTTTTAATTTCTAGTATAAACTGCAAAGTAATTTTGCAAACGTTTTGGCAGTCAACAAGTATAAATACATTCATCCAAAATACGGCAAAGTGCGGTAGGAAGAAAACAATGGCATTTGGGATCCTTAGACACATTGGTAACTGTTAATTACTACATTCTCAGTGCCTTGAAGTGGCAAGACACAGGAAACACAATATCGAGAGGCAACCAGAAATGACTGAAAACAAAGGTCAAAGTGATCCAGAAAATACTGGATAAAACAATTATATAACACCTGCTACGGGTTCACCACAAAGAGGTTCATCATTGAAATACCTTCAAATGTAATAGGATCTGAATTTCTTTAAATGTAGGAGATAAGAGTTTTATTGTATTATATGAGGAAGTATTTCACCAATATTTTAAATGTGTAATTTGCTGCCTATAGAATTTCGCTGTAAATCTTGCCCAGAACAATCAGGTCTTCTCTAGATCACTTTGAACTTTTTCAAGTATTCCATATTGCGTTAATGGCTCTAATACCCCTAGTGGATGTTATTTTAGGCTGGTTGTAATTTAGAGGTATAAATTATCTGTATGTTCAAGATACAGAAATCAAATGGCTTTCACAAATCCAGACAAAATACTGTTTTCTGGCTCTCACTGCACAGCGTGTGGAGCAATTTCCTTATACATCAGTGAGATACTGTACCAGCAGCCCCACAGAGTTACATATGTACCGACACAAATCTCTAGAAAGCCACCAGGCTGATAATAATATCCTTGGCGATGATCCAACGGCTGAGACCTTCCGTGTAGTATGTGGCGATCTCCAGCAGGGGAGGGATAATTAGAGCCAGGGTACTGCTGCTAATGGATCCCACCAGAGAGATGACCAGGTCCAGTCGTGGAATGAGAATGGGAGGACACCTAAGGATTGGAACAGAAAAAAAAAAGACAAAAAACAGGAAGGTTACATTCACAAGTAAAAAATATGTCAACTTCTAAGATAAAATAGCTAATCCGGGTCAGCGTTAATATAGATGGATTTCATTAGGTTAGGACTTGTACATTAAAGGAAGACCACTTTCCTAACTCCCTGGAAAAGGGACTTTATGACTTTTAAACATTTTTAAAGAATTGTTTGTGTGTGTATAGTATTTGAAGTTGAATAAAGACAATGTCCATCTAGTCCAACCTCTTAGCAATACCCACATTTCCTGCCTAACAGTTGATGCAGGGGAAGGCAAAAAAAAAAAAACAGTATAAATTGGGAAAATCTCTTCCTGACTAAGTGGCAATCGGATATATCCCTGGATCAACTCCAACTTTATGTATCAATACAAGTTACATGCAACATTTTTTATATTTAGAAACTCATCCAGCTTCTTTTTTAAACTATCCTGAACCTGCTATCACCACATCCAACGGAAGACGCACAGTGCTGTGTACAACACTTTTAGGTGCCAACTAAAAGATAATTATACCGATGCGTTGTAGTGTGGCCTTGCCCTTAGGGAAAGTACCCAGGGTGGGGACGATTTAGGTCCTCGCTCTGGGTACTATGTAGCTATGGAGTAAGAGGAGGGAGGGGGAGGTGAGTATAATTGCCCTTTAACAAGTTACAGTAAAAGCTGGTTTTACTGGGTTCTAAAGCAATCTGAACTAAAAAACTTTTACTTAAAAGCAAAAATATTAGTGTCACACAGGTCTGTACACAAAGTGGTTTGGCAAACAGGTCTGGAGATTTTTATTTTCCCATTATATTATTTTTGTGTATGATTATATTCCTTAGGTTTTGCATTTCAAGCAGAGTTATGAGCTGCCAGAAAATATGAAAAATATAAGTCAGTGATCATTTCAGGAAATATTTCAGCCTGACACATTCTCATTTTTTTTTTCTCTCTCATTTTTTAAATTTATTTAATTGACTGTAGTTATGCCCCTCTTCATTTTACGTATTGGTAAAATGTACAGCACTGTATACCCAAGCGACTCCACATAAATAAAAAATACATACCGTATATACTCGAGTATAAGCCGAGGTTTTTAGGTTTAAAATAAACCTAAAAACCTTACCTCGGCTTATACTCGAGTCAAGGTCATCCTTACAGCGAGTGTTGCTGAGGCTTCAAATCCGGCTGCCGCACGCTCTGTAAGTCCTGTGAGTTTGCCGGCTGACGTCAGTACTCGGCGCGGGCAGTGAGAGGGCCGAGTAGTGACGTCAGCGGCAATCCACAGGATGTACAGAGCGTGCGGCAGCCGGATTTGAGTCTCAGCCTCAGCAACATTGGAGCCTCAGCACATTGATCGCAGGTAATTCTGTGAGGAATCTCCAGGGAGGGAGGAAGGGAGGGGGCTCTACACTGCAGAATTCCCATAAAGTTGTTTGGAAACTACAACTCCCAGCCACTAAAGCATGATGGGAGTTGTAGTTTCCAAAACATCTGTATGGGAATTCTGCTGTCTATTAAAGGGCAAACTTAAGCATCAATCAGAAGGCAGTTAGGTAGGAATTTCTACCCACGACTATACTTGAGTCAATCAATTTATCCTAATTTTTTAGGTAAAAACAGGTACCTCGGTTTATACTCGGGTCGGCTTATACTCGAGTATATACGGTACATACATTTATTTAGTTTCATGTTCTCATGCTTGATCACACACACATGGGTTGGATGGTCTGCTGGTTGATATAGTCATAAAAGCAATATATTGATCAAGCAAAGGTACAGAAAAAGAAATAACCACTGCAGTAAATCCAGAAATCACCTTAGGGCAAGCATTTAATATACGCATCAACACTGACAGCATAATAACGAGATTAACTTACGTTTAGACAAACCTGGGTAGGTTAAGCATGGCAGGTCAGAGCTCTGCTGAATTTTAGATGGAACCTTTCTGATTCATTCAGAAATGCTTTCACATCAGACATCCTTCAGCACTTAGGCTGAGGCCATACGGTAGCATTCCTAGCCCCTAGATTTCTAGAAAACAACTCTCTCCTGGGGAAACTCAACACCGGAGCACCAATACTAGATTCTTATCTCTTACGTAATTATAGACCTGGTGACTATGAATATTGGAGATGTAGAGGATGTCGGGAGAATAACAAACATGCAACCCATAACTGCTATTTAGGTCACGTAACCCTGTACATGATACAAACTGGTATATTATACACATTACACCCCTAAAAACAGCCAAAACAGTATCCCCCCTACAAATTACTCAATGAATGCTCTAGCTCACACTAAGGGTAATGTATTGAAAGCCTCTATCACTCTCCCTTTCCCTCCTTAATCTGATGTACCAATAGGATTGCAACTCTTTGGTCTACAAACTTTGAGTTACTATTTTGCTATTTTCTGGAATTAAAATGTCACACTTTTGTGCGAGTACATCATTTGTGTGCAGTTGTTTTTTTTGAACCATTGCAATCAGTCTTAAAGGAATAGTTTACTCTTAAAGTGAACTATTCCTTTAATGTATTGATTGAAGCCCAGGAGGTTAAGAAGCTATGATTCTTCAATCAATAGTGCAGGGTCCGGGAATGAAGGTTAGAAAAAATGTACCTTTTGCGCAATCCACTGCGGGCACATCGAAATCTCCGACCGCTTCCCTGTTCTGTACAGCTATAGTGCGCATGCACATAATGCTCGCTATAGTTGTACAGAGGAAGGGGAAGTTACATCCCCCGAAACGTTGTATGTTTTTTGCTTGAATAAACACTGGAAATGAAATAGTGTGCTCCTCCAACTTTTTTGCATTTGCCGTATAGTTGTACAGAACAGTGAAGCGATCAGAGATTTCAGTGCGGATTGTGCAAAAGTTTTTTCTTAACTTCGTTACCGGACCCTGCACTATTAATTGAAGAATGGGAGGTAAGGATTGGCTCCTTAACCTCCCGGGCTTCAATCAATACATTAAAGGTCGAAGCAGAAACGCAGGGAGCTTTAGTTGATCTACGTGGTGTTTTTCTGCTAATTTGCTCAAAAGAAATTCCATTTCTTGGAATAGTGTAGTTCCTGTTAGATTTATCATCTGGCACACACTGTCAGCACTGGCGTCTGACAGAGACCAACAGTTTACCGGCAGATAGAATCAGTGTGAAATCATCAGGTATAGTGATGAATTGCCGGGGGGTTTGAAGAGAATGTGTGAAATATACAGTGATGAATGGGCGGGGGGGGGGTTCAGTTTGAAATTTCAAGTGGCGAAAGGGGGGAGATCAGTGTGGAATGTACAGTGATGAATTGGAGGGGGGGTGTCCGTGTGGAATGTACAGCGATGAATTGGGGGGGTCCATGTGGAATGTACAGTGATGAATTGGGGGGGTCCGTGTGGAAAGTTACAGTGATGAATTGAGGGGGTCCGTGTGGAATGTACAGTGATGAATTGAGGGGGTGTGTCCTTGTGGAATGTACAGTGATGAACTGTGGGGGTCCATGAGAAATGTACAGTGATGAATTGAGGGGGGGTGTCCATGTGGAATGTACATTGATGAATTGTACAGTGATCGGATCACATGTGAAACGCACCAAAAATGGTGATCGCATGCGCTCCGATAAACGTATCACAGAGCAGAAGGTCCAACTGGCAAACACTAGCGCGCTCTTTTTAACACACAATTGGATTGCAATCACGATTGGATCACTAGCGTTATTGGCCATGATCGCCAACATCAGGAGCAATAATTTACTTGGGTTTCCTGTGCATGTTGCCCTTTAAGCTCATTACGTGCCCAGGGTATGTCCACCTAAGAAAACTACTTTTCGGGTTTCAATTTTATTGAAGAACGGGAGGTAAAGGAGCTGTGTCTTACCTCCTGTTCTTCAATAAAACCTGCAGGAGCCAGGAGAGAAGGTAAGAAACTTACCCAGTCTTGCGCTCCTCTACCGCTTCCTCTGACAGGTCCAGACGGACTGTGCTGTATGTGCATGCGCATAGTGTACAAAGTCTGTCAGGACCGGTCAGAAGATCAGCGGAGGAGCGTGAGATTGGGTAAGTTACTTACCTTCGCTCCTGCTGGTTTTATTGAAAAAAAAACGGGAGGTAAGACACAGCTCCTTTACCTCCTGTTCTTCAATAAAACTGAATACCCCAAAAATAGTTTTCTTAGGTGGACATACCCTTTAAGCACAGCTCACTGTGAATGTTTGAGCTAGTACAAAGCTTGTAAATTGGAGGACAGACTGACATCGTTTTTTAAGAGGAAAGTTACCTGCTGAGTGCAGGCTACAGGAAAAAGTTCTGGAATATTAAAGGGCATGTCCACAACAAAGCATGTAATACAGTGCTAAAAATAGCAGTTAGGGGAAAATAATTGACAAGTGACTAGTTTTTTGTTTAAAGGTTGGACAAGCCCATTAAACATGTAAGATAATTCTTGTTCAAAATGATGCTCTTGCATTTAGCAGATAATCAGTCACAAAATCCCTTTTTAAGAGTACAGGCATTGATTGCTCCTGGTCCCTCGCCGCTTTGCTACTCTTCTCCTCTCTGCTTCCTGGTCGTGGCTGTCAGTCAAAGGCATGCCGTGAAGTCACACCCAACAGCTGACAGCTGCGATTATGAAGCTGTTCTTGCGTGAAACGAGCTTGCAACAGCAGCAGATGTAATGGGGGTTGGGGGGTACAGCAGCTATATGTAAATTTACATTTTATGGTTGGACATGCCCTTTAAAGAGTGAAAAGGTAGATTAGTAATGGGGGGGGTGGACATGCCCATTCGGCTACCTATATTCGCACATTAACAGTAAATAAGTGAGAAGCACAAAGTACCAATATAACCAAGAAGAAAAACTTTTAATGCATTACACTGTGCAAATCTAAATCTAATTTCATATCTCCCTGTTTTGGAATTAAAACGTTTGAGATGGGAAAAAGAAATGTAATTTGCTATAAACCCATTTCACTTCTTGTATAATCAAGAGAAAACAAAATTATCTTATATCACCAAGGGCCATGGCAAGCATGTGAATTCTCTAATTGTCACTTAGACAGTAGAAATATTAATTCTTTTATTATTTGATCTGTGAGTACAGATAACCTGGATTATTTCACTGTTAGCTGTTAGGGCATGTATAGCTGGCATCATAAACAACCAATGTGACTACACTCTTTACTAATTTGGGGTTAGAGAGTTGAGTTAATTGACAATCTCAATCACTGCATAAAACATGAGGCTGGGTACACACCAGGTGATATCTTCGGCCGACCGTTTCATGACACTTTCGGTTGGTAGGTTAAAAATATCGGCTGCATTTGCTGCGACCGACGGACATTTGCCCTGGCCGAGCACTGGGTTGGGACAAATAGTTTGGCCATGTGTACCCAGCCTTAATGAAAATCCAAATCTACAGAGGGTATGTTCGAAAGTGTCGAGTTCTGTTCCATTTTCGATAATTTCAAATGAATATTGAAAATCCCATGAACCCATAGAAGTCATTGAAAAAAAACCCCAGAAAGTTCCAAATTTAAGGTAGAAATAATACCAACAGTAAAATAGAGTAAATAACACAGGGACCTGGGAAATGGTCAGGGTAACACATACAAATCAAACAACCTCCTATATACCCAAGCCATTTTCAAGTTTCTGCATATATACGAGGCTACTTTCGGTAACCCTTGAAAGTAGCCTTGTATATTCGGTAACCTACAAAAATCGCTGTGTATTTTCTACAATTATCAAAAATCCAAAAGTTCAGAGATCTGAATGTTCTGGGAGTGTCCCATCCTTCCTTATCATTATGCAACCTGTTCTACTTGTCAGTTCTCATTAATTTTATACCCTGCTATTTCTCTCTTCCACAAAGCTTACTGTATTTTATAGACCTTCTATGGGCAAGGTTTCCAGACTCATTTCTATTACCGGTATGCCAAGGATCATGAAACTAAAAATTGCTTCCTCTGAGTATCTGTCTCATTCAGCATCCTCTAACAATGCAAAACAACCTTCACAGGGACAGAGCGTTTTGTATACTGATCATCATATATAGGTGGCAAAAAAGAGCTAGACATTTTTGAGTATGTTATATATAACAGCAGAAAATGATTACTCCAACTGGTCATATTTTATCTTAATATGGAGAAAGAAATATTTTTACGGAGACTTACAAGTTATACAAACCAGCCCGGACCGTACCGTCAGATCCACGCAAAGCACCCACCGTTCCCGCACCCGGGATGTGGCAGAAGGAACGATAATCTCCGCAGCAACATAGAACTGCAGAGCGAAGGTAATGAAAATTCCAAATGAGTACAGGAGCTTCACCGACTGATACAGCCTGAATAACACACAGAGATAAAGTGTAAAGTCTGTTAGGAATGGTATGTTTATTGGTAGCATTATAAAATGTAAATCTTTATATTTACCCCTAATGTTCTAATATGTGTTATACAGCCTTGGGTTCATACCTACGTTTATAAAAAGCTTTCATAAGGAGTAAGGCCCTGTGTAACAAAGCCCTTCCAAATGAAAGGGCTATATTATCTTCCACCCGATCAGCTGTATTCCAGGAAAGGACATAAAATGCTCTTGATATGGCTCTAGTCTGGTACGGCCTACCTAGGGGAGGATATGTAGTGGCTTGCTGGCCCAGTGGGGATGGGCAAGACGGGAGCATTAACTCTGCGGAAAAATTTTCCCAATCTGCTTAATTCCCAGGTCAACCTAGTGTTCTAAGTAGTCACCCCGAGTACAGCTGATGGGATGGGTGGTGTTTTTATATGGTGTGCAATCTGCAGCTGTCCAGATGTTTTAAAAGTACAACTCCCAGCATTCCTTAGCTGCCATATGCTGTAGTAAAGTGTTTTTAGGGTCATGCTGAGTGATGTAGTTTTCAAACATCTCAAATGCTATGAAGGTGCCACATGAGCTATGTGAAGCTTTGTTTGAGTGTACAGATATATGAATTAATGTATTTGATATGGCCAGACTAGGTGAACAAGCTGATTGAGAATGGATTAGACACCTCAAGGCCTAAAACAGCAGAGTCCAACACGTGGCCCGCATGCAGCCTAATCACAAATAGAAGTGGCCCAGGGCACTTTACTGCATACTGCCCCTTTATAGCAGCTAGGGGCAATTGGGGGGCAGCATTCAAGTGCCCCCCTAGACCCCCATCAGTTTGGTCCAAATCCGATGGGGGGGGGGGGAATCAGAGTTCCATTCACAAAGGATTTTTACTAAATATTTTTTCTATTGATCTCTGGGGACAGAGATGAATATTAGGTGATTCTGATCACCTAATTATTGATTTTTGCCTGAAAAATGCTTTCCGGAAAAGTGATTTTTCTGATCGGACTTTGACTTGGAAATTATGTTCATATTTCAAGTTTGTTATCATTCCCTAAGATGATCTGATGATTATCTATGGGAATGATAAAAAATATAAAGTGAAATTCACATACAAAAAAATCTTAAAATGAAACACACCCTATTTTATCTATTGTGCGTCCATCAAAGGTGGTCAGGGGCTGCACATGAGGTACCCCTGCCTTAAAGGGACACTATACTCATGCAATAACTAAGTGTTCTCTGGTTCATTCCCCTCTCCTTCATTAACATATGCTAGCCAATGTTAGAGAATGGGAGGAGAGTCAGTAACTCTGACTGGGGGGTGGAGCCTGAGTGCAGTCATTGTTCTTTAATGGAGTTATTTATAATTAAAATTGTTTTAATATTGGTTAGCGTTACTTTAATCCCTTCATGGTGCCAGCTGCATGGGTATCACAAATGACAACCGTGCAGCCGGTGCAACGAGTTCAATTTGCGCTACTTATAGCAGCTAATAGTTGTCAGGAAATTTACGCTGTATGCAAATCCCTTTCGGGCTTTACCCACAGCCGCAAATCACATATTGAATCCCGGATAAGATAAGAGTGATTGTGGCTCTAGATAAAGCAAACTGTAACTTTAAGATCCTGGAGCTGCACACTTACTACAAATGCACAGCCAATCCGATGTGGAGGGTTCGGTTTCATTCTTCCATTTAGTTTGCATTAAAAATAGGTCATAAAGCAATTAATATGCATCATTTCAGCGGTCTACAGTTTGACAACAGATATCTAAAGACCTGCAACCACTCTCTGTCCATGCCTCTACCTAGTTTTCTTTTCAGGCTTGTGGCTAGATTTAAAAATAATTTAAAATTTGGAGGTGGGACTTATGATGCAGCAGATGATGCGGTTACAGCAGTAGGATTCAACTGGGCATGCTCAGTGTCTGTGACAGTGGGGGCGGCGCAATGGTGCTGGTTATGTGCTAGCTGGGAACAAAACACATTATTACTGCTGTTTATACACTGGACAAGGACAAATCATGTTATCAATAACTCAAATACCACTATTTTCATTCAATTGTGTTAAAAGAGCCAAGGACATCGATCCTAGTCCTCACCAGCAGTTTGGTAAATTGAGCGTGATGCTGCCCTGTATAGTAGAACCAAATCGTAAATATCCCAGGGTTCCCATAGTTATGTACAGCACAGTGACAACGCCCATCCCAACATACAGCACCAATGGAAACTGGCGAGGGATCTTCATTTTATTCTCCAAAGGTAGGATCTGAGGGGGGAAAAAATTATTTTGCAAAATTAGAAGAGCATCAAAAAAACAAATGTAGCATTTTACATGATGGAACTCAAAGCTTTAGTATAGAGGGACGATGGTGACCGAGGGAAATTTTCGGTTTGAAACGATTATTCCCCTACGCCGTTCCCGATGCGGAACGTTCGTTGGCGTCTGAAACAAATTGTTTTGCCTATACACACTTTACTAATAAAGGGTCAATCCCATCGGTATCTACGGGATTGGCCCTTTACCGGGAATGTGTGTACCCAGCTTAATATAACCCACATCCCTGTTTCTGTACAGAGTCCTCACCCCTGAGAATACAGGCGATAGTCATTACTCACAAAGCTCCTCCCCCTCTATCAATCAGGGGCAGGGCCTATGTTAAGATCTTGACATAAGTTGACCCATCTACCAAATCAAGGGGAGAGGTCAGAGTTATAAAATAGTTAACCATCTATGACCTGGCATATTAAGTCTTCACCCTGTATACAGCAACTAGAAGGGATGTTGTAGGGGGTTACATCCCCTTTCCTGGTACAATGTAGAATGAAGCCCAACAAGAGGGGCACAATTCTGCAGACAATAATATCAAAAGATAATTTCTAGAATCATTTTTTATGTTTGATATAAAAAGACAGACAAGTAATAAAAAAGAAGCTTCTCTGAAAGACGTGCACCTTCCCACTGGACAGATCCTGGACTGAGGTGGGGTGTAAAGATATAATGGACTTAAGGCATTTGACTGAAGATTGAGAGTGATTAATGGTAAGGGGCTAGAGAATTAGTTCCTCAACCTGGGTAGTCTTAATAAAAGGGGGTAAGTTGGAATACTTATGGTATTGTAGTCTTTTAATAAAAAATAAAATGGCACAATAACAAAGGAGAATTATACATTTCTGATTTTAAAGTACGGTAGACAAAACATTCATGACTAACACAATTACTATGATAATGGAGCAACTTTCAATTTACAAGATACTAAAAGTGTTGATTTTACAAGTCTTCATTTTTACTACCAGGAACCGTACAAAGTCCCAGAAACAAAAATGCCCTTTAATAAGTATCTAATAGTACTAAGGAATTTCACAGAAACTCAAGTAATATGTTGACATAATAAGCAGTTTCTGTCCAGTAAGTTAAGGAAAATGTGTTTTGTGCTATATTTCTCCTTTAGATAAAGTTAAATATGTGATCCCCCTTCAACGACACCTCCAGAGTCGTATAAACAACACAAGTTTATCAATACCAGGGCAAGTCACAAGCAATGGATATAAAAGAGAGATCATAGTGTATTGAATACAAAGGAAAACAGAATCTTTAGCATGTACAACATTCTGACCAGACAGAAATCCTGTATAACAATCTAACAAATAAGATGTCAAACTTCCCTCAGGGGAACAGACCCAATGCCAAAATGGTAGGGTTTCACTTACACATTATTAAGATTTTTTTGATGTTTAAGTAAAAGACTTTAACCTCTATTGGCCTTTAAATCTCCACCAGCGATCCCTGGAGATCTAAATGTACTAAGAATAATAACCATCATGATTTGAAGTTGCTTATCTGTAGGTCACATCTTCAATGTACAGATCCTATGTATTGAACAATGTTGCTGTAGTGATTCAGTAATGTACTGTAAGACAAACATATTATCTCTATCCTAGCTGTGAGCTGCTCCCTGGGCTAAATGGTATATCCTGTCCCTGAGTCTTTTCCTGATTGTCTTAAGACCTGTCTGATACGAATGTTTAGACAAACGTGTTACATATCACAAATACTAATAAAAAATGAAATCCATAATGTTAAAACTGTGAAGAAGATTAGGAAGGGATCAAGCATCTTAACCTTTTGTAAGTTGCCCCTGAGCTAAAATATATTACTTTAAAGGATAAGTATGCTGTAAAAAAAGTTAAGTTTATTTGGAAGCTGCAGCTTTAAAAAAACTGACAAGTCACCATTTTTTATTTTATTTTTCAAAGGATGAACATGCCATTTAAGCGCACCAATATTGCCACCACACAAAAAGGACAAGGCACAAAGAAACAGGAGAGCTGTAATTCTGTATCTCATCCTGCCTGACTGGCCCATAAATCTAGTAGCCACAGGTCCCCAACCTGACGCAGCATTTGCAAACATGCAAAGTATATTACTAGCACACTGTACACCTAGTCCAGTATGGCTTACAAAATAAGTTCTTGTGTCAAAGACACAGAGAGAACAGTACAATGTAAAGTATAGATAAACTGATTGCATCATTCATAAATCTTAATCCCTTTGTCTATTGAAATTCACTCTAAAACCCTAGGCTGACCTTAATATGTACATACATTAAGACAGGTGGATTTATATAGACATTAAAACTGGCACATTAGATCTTCAGGGCAACACTGTCTATCAATATATCGAGGTTTCTCTGGGTTTCTGGGAATAGCCTTCATCAATCGCCAGTCTGAGAGCTGATTAACAATCCTCTATTTTCATTGGATAAGAGTACCCATAATTATACTTACAAATGCATTTTTTCTCCCTAGAGCGAGTATGAATAAAGGCGTCCATATCCATGTTTATAATGACCTTCACAGAAGAATATTACTTGTCAATCAGCCATTTAATTAAAGGAGAAACAAAATGAACCAAGCACATACATACACACACACATACATGGCAAGGACCAATATCTTAAAATGACCCTGTTTTAATTATTGCATAAAGGACAAGTAACAAATGAAAATTACTTTTAAATTTCCATCTGGGTCCTGAGAGACATCCAGTAAGACTGAAAAATCCTCTATTAGAAAAAACATCTCTGCAGTTCCTTATACGTCCCTCACACAGAGCGTTATTATATACATACAGCAACAATTTGTCAGTAATGATTTACAGAGAAACGGTCACAGAAGTGAGACTGGATACCGAAATTAAGCCTTTTAGTTAAAGATTTATAAAGTAAATCAGGGTTTGCAGTAATACTAGAAAATGTTTCTAATGTCCATAGGCTTATCCCTCATTTGAATCAGTTGCAATATAGACAATACAAAGTTATTCGTTTTGTTACATCAGTTTTTAGCCTGTTCATCTACTTCAGTGCCGTACTTTACCAGTAAAATAGAATGTTTGTTGTTTTGTTCCCTGTTATTAAAGGGTATGTCCACCCTCCAAAATTATTTTAAATATGTGTCAGGAAATGGTCACAAACCTTGACCTTGCAAGGTTTATATGTCTGAAAGCTCTCCCCAAAACTGCCTTCTGCTTGTCTTTCGTGCACGGAAGCAAGCAGAAGGAGCTCGACTGGCATCCTCCTGTGTTTGGCTAAGATATTGCGCCTTAGTCAATCAAAATTGAAGTTTGTGCCCATTTCCTGGCACACATTAAATTTTTTTTGGGGGGTGGACATACCCTTTAGAAACCACACACATGCAGACTAGTTCTCCCTGCTGGAATGAGGCTTTTTTTGTGTGGCTGGAATTGGAAAACAGACTAGTATAGAGAGCTGATAGCGGTTGCTGGCGACCCCAAACAATCTCCCTAAACAAAGTGAGGAATTTCAGTACTGTTTGCAGCCAGATCTACAACCAATGACAATGGAATATGGCTGTCATTAGCTATAAATCTGGACTGTGTTTACCCACCTTAAGTAAGCTAGTGATCCAGGTTGCTGGTTTGCTGCTTTTTCTTTTGTTTATGTTCTTTATTTTAGCTCTTGCTCTCCATTAAATGTTGATTTTAGAATGCATAGGACCCAAAGCTTCAATACTAATGAGGGTAGGGCATAGAAACAGTTTTTCTGAAGGTAAGATATCCCTTTAAACATTAAAGGGAACGTCCATCCTCCAAACTAAAATGTAACCCACTACTGGCCCCACCTTCCCCTTTAAAAGAATCCTTACCTTACATCCCTGCTCCTTATGGTTTTCCTGTAGTGCCTCTTCAAAGTCTAGAAAACTGTAGGGTAGGAGCTTTCTTCCTGTCCAAAAGGTCTCTGCCTCTGTTGTGTCCTCTCAGCTGCTGCTGGCATGTGCAGTGGAGCCCTCCCTCAACCTCCCTCAACCCCATCCCTCCCTGGCTGCTACTTCTGTAGTGTTATTTCTATATCTATCAGCCATCTACTACATAATGACACGGTGTATTGTTATAACTATAACAGTGTTATATCTATCAGCCATCTACTACATAATGACACGGTGTATGTTTAAACTATAGCAGTGTTATATCATCAGCCATTACTACATAATGACACGGTGTATTGTATAACTATAGCAGTGTTATATCTATAGCCATCTACTACATAATGACACGGTGTATTGTTTAAACAATAGTAGTGTTTATTCTATCAGCCATCTACTACATAATGACACGGTGTGTTATAACTATAACGTGTTATATCTATCAGCCATCTACTACATAATGACACGGTGTATTGTTTACATAACTAAAGTGTTATATCTATCAGCATCTAATACATAGACACTGTGTTGTTATAAATAGCAGTGTTATATCTATCAGCCATTACTACATAATGACACTGTGTATTGTTATAACTATAACAGTGTTATATCATCAGCCATCTACTACATAATGACACGTGTTATGTTATAACTAAACAGTGTTATATCTATCAGCCATCTACTACATAATGACACGGTGTATTGTATAATTATAGCAGTGTTATATCTATCAGCCATCTACTACATAATGACACGGTGTGTTGTTATAACTATAACATTGTTATATCTTCAGCCATCTATACATATGACACGGTGTATTGTTATAACTATAGCAGTGTATTATCGATCAGTCATCTACTACATAATGACACGGTGTATTGTTATAACTATAACAGTGTTATATCTATCAGCCATCTACATAATGACACGTGTATTGTTTATAACTATAGCAGTGTTATATCTATCAGTCATCTACTACATAATTACACGGGGTGTTGTTATAACTATAGCAGTGTTATATCTATCAGCCATCTACTACATAATGACACGGTGTGTTGTTATAACTATAGCAGTGTTATATCTATCAGTCATCTACTACATAATGACACCGGTGTATTGTTATAACTATAGCAGTGTTATATCATCAGTCATCTACTACATAATTACACGGTGTATTGTTATAACTATAGCAGTGTGTTATATCATCAGCCATCTACTACATAATGACACGGTGTATGTTATAACTATAGCAGTGTATATTTATCAGCCATCTACTACATAATGACACTGTGTATTGTTATAACTATAACAGTGTTTAATCTATCAGCCATCTACTACATAATGACACTGTGTATTGTTATAACTATAACAGTGTTTATTATCAGCCATCTACTACATAATGACACGGTGTATTGTTATTATAAGCAGTGTTATATCTATCAGCCATCTCTAATACTATGACACGGTGTTGTTATATACTATACATTGTTATATCTATCAGCCATCTACTACATAATGACAGGGTGTATTGTTATAACTATAGCAGTGTTATATCGATCAGTCATCTAATACATAATGACACGGTGTATTGTATAACTATAACAGTGTTATACTATCAGCCATCTAATACATAATGACACGGTGTATTGTTTAACTATAGCAGTGTTATATCTATCAGTCATCTACTACATAATTACACGGTGGTTGTTTTATAACTATAGAATGTTATATCTATCAGCCATCTACTACATAATGACACGGTGTGTTGTTATAACTATAGCAGTGTTATATCTATCAGTCATCTACTACATAATGACACGGTGTATTGTTATAACTATAGCAGTGTTATATCGATCAGTCATCTACTACATAATGACACGGTGTATTGTTATAACTATAACAGTGTTATATCTATCAGCCATTACTACATAATACACGGTGTATTGTTATAACTATAACAGTGTATTATCTATCAGTCATCTACTACATAATTACACGGTTGTATTGTTATAACTATAGCAGTGTTATATCGATCAGTCATCCTACACATAAGACACGGTATTGTTATAACTATAACAGTGTGTATATCTATCAGTCATCTACTACATAATTACACGGTGTATTGTTATAACTATAGCAGTGTTATATCGATCAGTCATCTACTACATAATTACACGTGTGTATTGTTAAAACTATAGCAGTGTTATATCTATCAGCCATCTACTACATAATGACACGGTGTATTGTTATAACTATAGCAGTGTTATATTTATCAGCCATCTACTACATAATGACACGGTGTATTGTTATAACTATAACAGTGTTATATCTATCAGCCATGTACTACATAATTACACGGTGTATTGTTATAACTATAACAGTGTTATATCTATCAGCCATGTACTACATAATTACACGGTGTATTGTTATAACTATAGCAGTGTTATATCTATCAGTCATCTACTACATAATGACATGGTGTATTGTTATAACTATAGCAGTGTTATATCGATCAGTCATCTACTACATAATGACACGGTGTATTGTTATAACTATAGCAGTGTTATATCTATCAGTCATCTACTACATAATGACACGGTGTATTGTTATAACTATAACAGTGTTATATCTATCAGCCATCTACTACACAATGACACGGTGTATTGTTATAAACTATAACAGTGTTATATCTATCAGCATTCTACTACATAATTACACGGTGTATTGTTATAACTATAACAGTGTTATATCTATCAGCCATCTACTACACAATGACACGGTGTATTGTTATAACTATAACAGTGTTATATCTATCAGTCATCTACTACATAATTACACGGTGTACGGTTATAACTATAGCAAGTGTTAAATCTATCAGCCATGAGATGTGATAACATTTCTCAATGTGTCCAGATAAGGCCATAATTTTAATGGGTAGACAATCTTTAATACATTGCTTGCAGGGGTTTCTTAGTAAGTGTTAAAGTACCTTTCTGGATGACCAACTAGCATTAGGATACAAAAACACTTCACAGACACTGGCAATTACATTATCTCCTTGGCACTGATCAATCATATGAAAACAATCAGTGCATAAAAATAATAATATCAGAGCCATGGTTATTCATTATAACACCCCAAGTACAACAGCAAAAACCTAGAGAATTACAAGCTTTAAACATTACATCAGCAGGACTGACCGTAATGATTAGGAGAGAAACTATTTCAAGGAGACATAAGAATAACAATGAAAAAGCTTAATTAAAAGCTGGTTTCCAAGAAAAAAAATAACACATATCAGAGAGTTTCAATAGCCAGAAGGTTTTCAAAACAGAGAGAACACACAAACAAAACCTATCCATGTAATTACTACCTAAAATGGAACGCTGCTTTGAAGTATTGACATTTCCAGCAGAGGCCAGCCAGCTAACGTGAAAGACCTTACACAAAGCACAGTTTAACACAAATGGGCCACATTAGTGAAAAGGTCTAATCCCCAATGACCCATATGGAGCTGATAACGTATATTTACAGAATAGATAGGGCACGCTAAGGCTTATTGAACATTCCTAAGAAGGATGTGAGGACTGAAAGGAAACATTAGGGATTTCTTTGTGCGTATCTGGGACATGTGTCCCATATTAAATGGGGTTTCTTTTCCCTCCATGTCATCCCTCTAAAATAGGCCTTCAACTCATTATCTTATCTTGAGCTGAAGGCCTATAATTTCAACCACTATGGCCCCACTGTGTAGTGCATAAAAATCCTTACCTTACATCCCAGCTCCAAATGGTTCTCCTGTAATGTCCCTCCAAAGTCCAGAAAACTGGCCACCAGGAGCCTGGCAGGGAGGGAAATTGTTTCTGCCTCTGAGATGTCCTCTCAGAGGTTTTTGGCTTGGCAGAGCTATAAGGCTCTCTACTTTATTATTATGTTTAAATAATTTGTTTCCAATAAAAACCAATGAACAAGTAAAAAAAAAGGCTGTTATGCTGCTATATGATCATTGTAAGGGTCAATGCATTTCCCTTTAAAGGATATGTACAACGCAAAAAAAACATTAGGTTAGTGGCAAGCTGTGGCTTTAAAACTAAGATTGGCCCATAAAAAATTTCTTCTATCCCCCTCAGAGCCTTTATTGGTTCAAACTTGCTGGCTTCCTCCTCCTGAATAATGGCATCTGGAACTCCGACCAACAAGATCTCCTGGCTCATCCTGCTTCCTTGGTGCCCAAATGTAAGCTCTGGTCCCACCACGTGCGTGCGGCCTCACTTTGTGCGTGTGAGCGTGACATCAGTGCGCACGCAACACGAAGTTAATGCATGTGCGTAATGTAATCTAAATCAAGAGGAGAAAGAAGGTACCGCACACAAAGAGTACAAGCTATATACAACCCTTTATTGATGTAATCACGCCATGTTTAGACGCGTGGTGCGATCGGAACTTACATTTGGGGGCCAAGAAAGCAGGATGAGCTAGGAGATCTTTTCGGGGCGGAGCTCCAGGTGCCTCAGAATTGTTTTTTTGGCCAACTTAAGTTTTAAAAAGCCACAGCTTGCCACTAACCTAAAGTTTTTTTTTACGGTGTACATATCCTTTACAACTGACAACTGACAAAAGGCCCCTTGTGCGAGCAATGGAAATTGCATATTTGCATGTATGCATTGCATTGTTTTCACAGAATTAATAAAAGAAACTCTAGCAATCTGAAGTCTGATTTCTAAGCAAAGTAATAATCATTACTCTAAATTAGAACCTTACCACGCCAATGCCCTCGAAAGCAAAGATTGCAGTGCCAAAAAAGAGTGGATAGGACCTCCAACTGGCAGCATAGGACAGATGGGAGGGATCCGGAATATCCTACAAAAAAATAGCAATTCAGTGCGATTATAACAGTGGGTATTATTATTGCGGTTACACTGTACCAATGGCTGTCATTCTTATGGCTAAATAGGGTAGCAGTTAAGGAAAGGCATAAAGCTTCGTACACACTTCTGGTGGCATGGATAAGGCACTACACCTGAGCATGTGCAGACGCAGGGCGAACGTCTGTTTCAGTCAGTGATCGTTCCCGTCTATAGGCTCTTTGTCTGCCGAAACAAGTCTTCAGTTGGGGCTCGTTAATGATCTGCCTGGCGAATCAAGCAACCTGCACCGCAGATCGCGTATGACCCTTTAGATGTCATTATCAGCAACAGTCTCATTGGTTGGAAATCTCCCACCCACGTCTCAAAGTGTGATCATTCCCCCAATCAGTTTAAATATATTCCACATCCCCACCTGATCCCGTTTCTGATACAGATACTATGAAAGATATTAACAGATTGTTAAAAATTGTTCCTCCAGCCTCACCGTGCAGATGTAAAGGTAGATCATGATTACGCTGCCGAGCATGGCCAGATTAGCCAGCAGAGAAAACACGGACAGGTAGCGCAAGTTTGTGATGAAGACGAGAAGGATAAGAAATGGAAGGAATGACAGTATGTACAGCCTGGAATCCATGCCCTGCTGTAACATTGCAGTTTGATTGGAGCTGCAGTCATTGGTGGTTCCATTAGCTGCATCGACCACCTGCAATACATCAAGAAAAAACAAGACACTGCTTATAAAAACTAATAAATCAAACAATACACATGGATTCCTGTGCTTGTCAGTGACAAATTCCCTCTACCAGAGTTTAACTAGGATGTATATAAAATATTAAATACATTATAGGGGATAATTGGCCACTTACAGTGTAATATATAGGGGATAATGCACCCCTTACAGTGTAATATAAGTATATTACGTCACAAGGAGTTCCCTGACCATATAAAATATATAATGCTTTTATACAGGGCTGTTAACTTCGATGTGACTTAACATAATTTAATTATAATGTAAAGGGACCCTTTATTTCTTATAATATATAAGGTTTATATATTCATTTATTTTTTGACTTAAGACTGTGAATAGCTTAAAAAAACAGTTATGTATTCGGTAGCATTGTATTGCTGTAATTAAATAAGAAGAATATGACCATGGTTAACTTTCTTTTTCCAAGCTCAGGTCAACAAGGATTAATCCTCTGTAATTCAGTGATTTTTACCCACAATGCAGTCTGCTTGCCGAGAGCAGAGAGTGCCCCTATGACTAAAGGAAAGGCATCAACTCTTTCATTCTGCAGCACGCAGGTAATCAGTGATTTACTTTCAAAATGACAGTTTTACTTTTTTAAAAACAATTATGGGGTCGAAACAGTGGATGGACAGAAGGTTATAGGAGATGCAGTGGAACATTTTCTTATAATAATCACATATTTTAATGACATAGCCGAGTGATTATTGTAACTAGAGATGGGATCCGGGTCCGACACGGAACCCCTCAGTTCCAAAATCTGGAAGATCCGTCCAAATCCGGACAGATCCTCCGGATTTCGGGACTTCGGAAGACATTTTTGATACCTGTTGTATTCCGTTAGATCAACTGGACTTGAAATGTAGTTCTTGAAGACGTTTCGCTAGTCATCCGACTGGATCTCTCAATTCAGAATGACTTGTACAAGAATCTGTGGCAAATATGTACCCTGGAAAATCCCAATTACCATATCACAGCCAGGTGTTAATGACATTATGAATGCAAGGCATGATTGCATTGTGGTTAAGAGGTGTTATAGGAACTGTCCAGGGTAAGGTGTCAAAACAGCATTGTACATGGCAGACAGTTGGTATCGAAACCCCCCCCCCCCCCCTATTCAGGCTTGGTTTCTTTATTTTCACATAAATGGCCTCCTTGACACCTCTCTTGAACCAGTCCTGTTCCTTAAAAATGTTGACATTAAAATCTTCAAAGGTATGTCTTTTTCCTTAAGATGCAGGTGCATGGCTGAGTCCTGACCCAAGGAATTGGCTCTTCTGTGCTGGGCCATACGTTGGTGCAGTTGCTGTTTGGTCTCTCCCACATACAAATCAGAGCACCCTTCAATGCACTGTACTGCGTATATGACGTCGCTTTTCTTGTGTTTCGGTATTGGGCCTTTCAGATGTACCAATTGCTGCCTCAGTGTGTTATTTGGTTTAAAGCAGACAGGGATACAGTGTTTTTTCAAAAAAATTCTTGATTTTTCAGAGACACCTGCATATGGGATGATCATGTTCGTCCTCCTGTCTGGCTTTTCCCTTTCACTGTTGGCATTCGTGTCCTTTTCTTTCCTTATACTTCTTTTGACAAAGGCCCAGTCTGGATATCCACAAGTTTTAAGGGCTCCTCTGAGATGTTTCATTCCTTCGCCTCTGTGCTAGTGGGGATGCTCTGTGTTGCAGGGTTCTGATGACACCCAGCTTGTGATCTAAAGGGTGGTGGGAGTCAAGCATCAAATACTGATGGAGAATCCTAAGTAAAGCGGGTGGAAATATGTATGGTTTATTGAAATGCTATGAGGTTAATGCTGGTTAACTTATAGTTAAGACCGGTTTCATGTAATCTAATAGTATAAGATTACAGGCACGAGCTATACTAAGGACGTACATTATAAGGCTGTATAGGTTCCGCCGATCAAGACAATATATACAAGAGCGGATTAAGGGGTAAAGCCATGACACATCCGTAATTAGAGAATATTGGATTCTCCATATAACAGACTGCGTGACCATTATTAAGATTAGTACATAAGGTCCGGACGGACACTAGTAGTGTTTGGGTCCCACATCAATCTACGTTGCTGACACACTGGGTGCTGGTAGATTGGCAATCAGTCCATTTTGTATATGCAGTATAGAATGTGTTGATAAGACACGTTCAACAATATTGGATATGTGTGTGATATGATAGCATCATCAAATCATCCTCTATCACTCATGTTGTTGGTGTGTTTTAGGTGTTTTTAAGGTTTTTTTTTATATAGTATTTAAGAGTTGAGACATCCTAATAGAATGTAATTTTCATCAGTGAATTATTGTGGACATATTGTGGTTAGGACTATGCCTTAGCATCACTGTAGGCTTTATGTGTTATTGATAAAACTGTCAGTATGATGATACTGTGCCTGTAAGTCGAAAAGAGCACGAACAGGGGCACTACCCTTTTAAAGTATGTAATATACTGTTGGGTATGATATCTGAACGGACGTTATTTCTCACAATTAGTTTGAGCAGGTCTATACTAATTTAATCTATATAGTAGCTTCCTTAGCTACAATTCTTGTTGTTTATAATATAATGCTCACCAGGGTAGATACATTGCTCGATCAAAGTTTTATGCTTTTGAAGCTGTTGTAGTAAGTCTATGACCCTTTTCTTGTAACGGCTGGTAGGATCCCTTGTTAAAGCCTCATATGTGTTGTTATTGGCCAGGAGTGTGGTCACCTTCGCATAGCAGTCTGAGGTGTTGAGTACCACTGTGCATCTTCCCTTGTCTGCCGGTAGAATGGTGATACTGGAATCTCTCTTGAGGGATGTTAAGGCTTGTTGTTCTGCCTCACTCTGTGGTACCTTATTATTATTGGGGCTTCTGTGGATGCTATAGTATCCACCACAGGGATGGCTTTAGGAGTGATGGCAAAGTTCCTGCCCTTAGGCAGGACTTCCATTTCTGGCTGGGTCAGGGACCTGTTAGACAAGTTTCTCACCCATTCCTCGTTTGATAAAGAGACAATTCCCTCCTTTTGTCTCCCCAGTAGTTCGTCTTCCTTTGGGGTTGTTCTGGGATGACAGAATATGGAACTTGTTTAGTTGCATTTGCTTGCCCTTACCGTGCTGAGAAAGCTGTGCTTGTTTGGTGAAATCCATCACTCTTGCCAACAGATTCTTGCACAAGTCATTCTGAATTGAGAAAGCTAGTCGGATGACTAGCGAAACTTCTTCAAGATCTAAACTTTAAGTCCAGTTGATATAACTGAATACAACAGATATTCCATGACCTGGATGAATGAGAACCTCCACAAATATTTTCGATAATTTTCGAATGCACGGGGCTATTTTCGATAAACGATTGGAGATCATTTTCGAGTTTCCGATCGTATTTTCGAAAGGGAAATGTTTTAGGATATTTTCGAAAATTATCAAAATTATCAAAAATAGCCACGAACATTCGAAAATATGGTTCGAGGCTATTTTCGAAAATGATCGAAAATTTCCTCGTAAATTCAAAAATTATCGAAATTTTTTTCGGTTTTTGATTTTCGTATCATCGGGATTTTCCCGAGATCCAGGAATCAGAAAACGGAACAAAACTAGTGAGTTTCGGCCATCTTTAATTGTAACATTTTACCATTAACATTCCACTCCTGCTCCCATTATAATTTTAGCATTATACTGTAATAAAATGTAAATTACATGTCAACATTTCACAAATTTACAAATCTGCTAACGTAGTTCTATTATTTTTAAATGAATGACCATCAGTTCCAGTGTAAGGACCACCTTAATTGAAATTAAACATAGTAACATAGTAATTGAGGTTGAATAAAGACATACGTCCATCAAGTCCAACCTATTCACCCTCCTTTATTTATTTTTTTAACCCAGCTAAAAAGGGGGGGTGGGGGGATTCCTTCCTGACTCCAAATGGCAATCAGAAAGTATCCCTGGATCAACCAGACCTACAGTATATGTATTAATACCAGTAATTCTCAATATTATATAGTATCCCTGTACCAACCAGAACTATAGTATATGTATTAATACCAGTAATTCTCAATATTATATAGTATCCCTGTACCAACCAGAACTACAGTATATGTATTAATATCAGTAATTCTCAATATTATATAGTATCCCTGTACCAACCAGAACTACAGTACATGCATTAATACCAGTAATTCTCAATATTATATAGTATCCCTGTACCAACCAGAACTACAGCATATGTATTAATACCAGTAATTCTCAATATTATATAGTATCCCCGTACCAACCAGAACTACAGTATATGTATTAATATCAGTAATTCTCAATATTTTTTGTTTTAGAAACTAATCCAGGCCATTTTTAAAGCTATTCAATGAACTTTCCATTACCACATCTGCTGGAGGACAGTTCCACAGTTTCACCGTTCTCACTGTAAAGAAACCTTTCCTAACCTGAAGATGAAACTCCTTTTTTTCCAACCTTAAAGGATGTCCACGAGTCCTCTTATATGACCTATTAGTGAACAATGCACCAGAGAGTTTAATGTATAACCCATATATATATTTGTATATAGTTATATCCCCAAGCAAATGTCGCTTCTCCAATGTAAACAGCCCTAACTTGTCTAATCTGCCTGCATATTTAAGCCCCTCCATTCCCCTTATTAATTTAGTTGCCCTTCTCTGAACTGCTTCCATTTCCAAGATGTGTGTTTTGTATATGGGATACCAAAACTGACCCGCATATTCCAAATGAGGCCTTACCAGTGCCTTGTAAAGGAGGAGAATAATCTTTCTCTCTGAACTATTCCCCTCTTTATACAAGATATTCTTACTAGCTCTAGCCGTTGCTACCTGGCATTGTTGCTACAGCTAAGTCTGTTATCTACCAGAACCTCCAAATCCTTTCCATTACAGATTCACACTAACACAGAGTTAGTTAAGGTGTAGGTGGAACAGGGATTATTAAACTCAAATGCATCACCTTACATTATTAACATTGAATCTCATCTGCCATTCTGCTGCCCATTATGATAATCATCTAGTCTGCTGCAGCACTTGCACATAGATTAGTGTCATAAACACAGAGACCTTGCTCTCAATGCCCCCTTCTAAGTCATTATAAACAGATTCAGAGTACAGAGCCCTAAGGCACTCCGCATAGAATTTAGCCCACATAGATGTAGCCTCATTTACCACCACTCTGTTTGCGATCCAATAACCAATTCTCGATCCATGAACAAATGTTTTCTTCTAGGTCAACAGTCCTCAGTTTATACATTAGTCGCCTATGTGGCACATTATCAAAAGCTTTCGCAAAATCCAAGTATACCACATCCACTGCTGTACCTGAATCAAATTTTTATTGTTTTTTCATGAGAGCGAGTAAGAATTTAGTCTGGCACGATCTATTTCTCATAAATCCATGCGACTACTACTAATAAGATCAGTTCTGGAGACAAAGTCAAGGATATGATTCCGTAACAAAGTTTCCAGCACTTCCCTACCACATGTTAGGCTTACAGGTCTATAGTTACTGGACTGTGAACGACTATTTTTGAATATTGGTATTACATTGGCTTTTTTCCAATGCAGCGGCACATCCTCAGACCAAAGTGAATCTGAAAAGATGAGAAATAGTGGTCTAGAGAGAACTGAACTAAGTGCTTTTAAAAGCCGCGGATGCAGTTTTTCCAGCCAGACTTCCTGCATTTGTAAACATACATTTTAGATTATCAATTGATTACTTCCATACTTGGACGTACATGCTTCCTTATCCTATATGCTCCCCCCTCCCCCGTCTCTCCCTCCGTTGTGTTATAGCCCCCTGGTCCTTAAAGGGCATTTCCGCCCTCAAAACTAGAATTTCCCCCACTACTGGCCCCACTGTGTAGTGTAATAACATCCTTGCCTTACATCCCACCTCCATATGGTTCTCCTAAACCCCCATCAAATTCCAAAAAGTGTCCACCAGGAGAATAGCAGAGTCCATATAGGACCTGCTTCTTGTCTCCCCTCCGAGAGAAGTTTGGCATGTGCACTGCAGCCATCTCCCCCTACCCTCTCCCTCCCGATTTGGTCTCGCACAGCCTTGCTCAAAAAAACTTTTAAAATAATGTTCTGCTTCCTCCCCAGCCCCATTTGATATTTGTATTGAGAGAAAGTGCCCCGATAGTAACTTACCTTCCCTCTTCCTCCTCCGTTCAGGAATATCGGCAGCCGCTTCTGTGAGATGGCTGCCTCTTAGCCAATCCCAGACGCGGCTGCCGGTCCGGCCCCCTGCTTGCATTTTCACGCAAGCAGAGGGCTGGCAGTGCGGAGGAAAGAGGGAAGGTAAGTAACTATTGGGGCACTTTCTCTCAATACAAATAAGTGGTTGGGGCTAGGGAGGAAGCAGAACATTATGTTAAAAGTTTTTAACAAGGGTGGACATGCCTTTAACTTCTCTATCTACCCTGTGTAGTTCAACATACCCTCCCCCATACCTAGTTTAAAATCTCCTACAACCCCTAGCCATCTTCTCCCCCAAAACAGCTGCGCCATCATCTTTGAGGTGCAATCCGTCTCTACTAAAGAGCCTGTAGCCAACGAAAAGTCAGCCCAGTTCTCTAAAAACCCAAACCCCATTTTTCACACCACCCTCTTAGCCACGCATTATGCTCCTGAGCTCCCGTTGCCTCCCTACGTGGCTGCGGTAGTATTTCTGAAATCACTAAACTACTACACTGTAGTGTTATGTCCTGAATGAAAAAAGCAAACACGGACAGACAGCTACAAAATAGCTTCCTGGTGGTAATTGTAATTGGTAAGTGAGAGATGAAAATACATCACCTAGCACTATCAGTCTTAAAGGGTATCTCCACTGCCAAAAATAGTTTAAATTGAAGAACAGGAGGTAAAGGAGCTAGGTCTTCCCTCCCATTCTTCAATTAATCCTTCAGTAGGAGCCAAATACTTAAACGTTCCCGCAATCACACTCCTCCAGTGGCTTCCTCTGACAGGTGCCAACATCATCCACACTCCCTTGTACAGGTGCGCATGCATACAGTGCAAGGAGCATGGATGTAGTTAAAATAGGTTTACATAAAAGTACATTTAAATTCCTATTTTGTGTCATAGAGACAGGATCTCTAGCCTGCAACATGATTGGCTGTCAACTTCTAGGGCTGGGGAGGACTTCCACCAAAACAAGAGGTGGATTATGGGAGATGACTCCTAGTACCCCAGGTTAATTTCATAAATCACTCAGCAGCCACAGCAAAGGGAGAGGAGAGTCACAGCTTGTATCTTTGTAACTGTACTCTGTCTATTGTGTAAAACATTGTCTGGAGACTTTAGTTCCCCTTTCTAGAAAGAATAACTTCTCTGACCAACCAATCAATTGCCCTGCTATTAAATCTAGGAGGTCACTACTTATGTACACCAATACATAAAGATTGAACACATTTAGCTAGTAAGTGTCCGACTTTCTTGCCATGTTTCTTTACGTTTTCTGGGAGGGAAGTAAAGGAGTAAAACCACCAAAAATCTTTGTGTAAGCAGCAAAGAATGGAGCTTACTAGCAAAGAAGATTAGTAATTGGAACTACAGAGTTTTTGAACTTCATTTTTTCCTAGTTAAAATTCTACTCTGCCAAACACTGCACATTAATTTGATTTAAAAAAGCATTCCTTTAATTTTATTGTTTTGGAATTAAACTTGTCACTAAGAAAGCAGAGGAAGCTGTGCTGGGTTTTATAGATTTGTCTACAGGCACAGAGTTCAGAGAAAGGCAAGGATATTCTGAAGATAACACAGTTGAGATATTTATAACCAGATTATGGATAATATAAAGTTTGAAACCATCAGGTAGAAAATGAAAGATATGATTCTTAAGTATGACTCAGTGAAAAAAAAAAAGGATAATACCGTGAGTGATCTTTGTAGTCCAAATGTTTAAGGGGTATGTCAATCCTAAAAATAAAAAATGGTAACTGCCTGCAAGCCCAACTATTATTTTAAGCAGCCTATTACGTGCATTTGTAATGAGATAATTAAAGGGTATGTCCATCCTTACAAAAACATTTAATAGATTAGCCATGACCCCCCCCCCCCAAACTAAGGTTCTGTTTTGTTAAAATGGTATAATTCTGCTCCCAGCAAGAGAATTCATATGAACAAGCTCCTCGATCCACCGCCGCAGCTCTGGCACTTCTGGGTAAGACAGTCAGTCTCGGCTGTGACAGTGACATCACGGCCAATGGCTGAATGCATTCCCAGACGAGCCTTCACCGCAGCCTCGGGAACACAAAAAGAAGAGCAGCAGCATGGCGGAGGAGAGGAGAGACAGGAAGCAGCAGTGGATCACAAACTTGAAGTATGATTTCTTGTGGAGCAGAATTCATTGCATTTTAACCAAAACGTAATGTAGGGGTTTTTTTTTGGGGGGGGGGGGGTCCTGCCTAATATATTAATTTTTATAAGTGGTGGACATTCCTTTAATGATAATTATTGGCTCCATTCTGGCAGTCAATCGAGGCTGTGATTCTGAAATCACAACCTGTGATTGACTGCAGCAAGCTAATAAAAAGCTCATAGAGCAGAGGAGGAGGCGGATACCTTTGTCAGAAATGAAGAGAACTTATTAAATATTTGGTTACAAATACATGCAAATTACAGATAGAAAATAGCAGTTGGGGCTGAAGGCAAATAATTGACAAGTCACTTTATTTTAAGGGTGAACATGCCCTTTAAGGAATCAAAATTAGAGCAATACATTACTGTGCACACAAAAGTATTTGTGTGCAAACTTTTGTGGTCACCTTAAAGGATAACTAAAGCCTCAGTACAACATTGAATCACAAATCAAAAGTGCCTGACTCCTCAGTTTGATGTAGGTGCTGGGGAACTGCCTTACAACATGGTTTTTGTGCTTTATTTCTCAGCATTCCAGTATTATACACTGGTCACTGACAGCTATGTTCTTAAAACTGGGCATGTGCAAACTCGAAGGAATGTCTTCCAGGAGGTCACGCCCACTGGTATTCACTAGAAATTCCTGTAGATTATGCAATGGAGCATGTGGCCGAGGTCCTGTAGTCAGCCACTGTTGTCAGCATATATGAAAACTATAAAGGTCACAAATCTTAATGTTTTTTCCCACAATTAAAATCCACCCACGGGATCCCAGTATACAAGTCTCAGAAGTTTTACATGAAGAAGAGATGATCAGTCACTCTAGCTTTAAATTTATACTACATGCTCCTCCTCCTGACCACTGATACACCAATAAACATTCCGGTGCACTTTTTGTGATATATATATATATATATATATATATATATATATATATATTATATATATAATTATAGGCAGAAAAAAACTTTAATCTTGGAACTTCAGCTCGCTCCCATACACAGCACAATATTATGATCAATTAGGCAGATTTGATCAAATGATCGGAATATCAAAGACAGCTTTCTGTGTTTTTGCAGAATAATTCTCCATTCAATTTATTAGAATTATAAAGATATCTGTGCATTGTTTTTGTACAACGACCCTTTAATGGGCATGCCCACCTGCTTCTCTGCTCTCTTATGGTTTTCCTGTAGTGCCTTCAAAGTCCCAGAAAGTGAAGAATAGGAGCCATTTCCTGATGAAATATGTTTCTGCTCTTAACTGTTCCCAAAGTGCTTTTTATGAGGGCAAGCATGCTCAGTAATCACAATGAGGGCAACATTGGAAGAGGGAATTTCCCATCATGCAATTCACATGATTTGCATGAACACGGTCTCCATTCCAGTATAGTAAAACTGCACAAAGCAGAAGATAGTTCGGATTGATATCTAAGAAAAATATTGTTTCAGTAAGTGTCTTTTATACGACCTTACAAAGGAAGGTTAATGTGCTTACACGGGAATGGCGGCAAACTAAAGAGTTTCTATGTTACCTAACATTCCAGTGGATTATCCAACCATTCACTTTCTGTTAATGAGGTATCCAAGTTGGTTTTTCCTGGCTATGCAGTGCTCTGGGGCAATAGAGAAATCATTTCCCTGCTCAGCACAGGAATAAACTGCGGATTTTGCATTTTGTACCATATTCTTTATTTCATAATAAGCTTATATTGTAAGTGGTATATATATAGTTATAGATATAATAAATGTAAGTGGCAGGGCTGCACTAATTACAACCTGGTTGTATTTACACTGCATTCTTCTGTGTAGAATCAATGCACTAGGATTGCTCACAGTTTTGCAGGCTATTAGGCTAAAGTAAAGCAATTTCAGGCTCTGTAATCAAAAAAACATTATTATCACATATCTGTTATATCAACATGTATGTGCTGTTTATGGATACACTATAGTTTATACACATGGACGATCGATGATGCTGTCCCACGAAGCACGATGTGTACGGACGTTCGTTTCAGCCGATAATCGGCCCATGTCATGCGTCGGCACCCATGGTTGCACCTTATGACTCCATAGGTAAGAAACCCAGGAACTATAAAATATTCATTGCTGTAGTCAAACAAACAAACCAGCCATCTACTTGCAAATCTAACCAAATACAAAGGCAAGATTGCTAGTTTGACTGCTGAATAGAAAATGAGCTTCTCTGAAGACTCCATGCCCTTTATAGTCTCATAAACACCCCCCAAAATCTGATTGGATCATGGATCTTGGACCAATCAGATTTTGGGGTGGGTTTAGGAGTCACTACAAATAGTGAAGGTTCATTAAGGAGAGCTAGTTTCAGTTATGTATTTCATCTGAAATGTATGTCTTTGTACTAAGGCATGTACTGGAATATAAGCTATTGAGTCATTGGCTGGGTGGTAGCTTGAATGGGCAGCCCTTAGTTCAGATGGCTCTCAGTTTAGGTCTCAGTATTGGCTCTATTGTATCTAAGATAAAAGAATTCCAGCAAAAGTTTTATTTGCTATCCCAACTAACTACTAACAGGAGGTTTGAGTAACATTATGATGTATTGAAATATCTGGTTCCAATATTTCACCAGAAATAATCTCCAGTAAGGGTAGGCCACACTATCTCGCTTTTTTTTTTCTTCTTGCGATTGCGCATGCGATAATTTTTTTTACATTGCAATCGCGGCAACAATTAAGACTGCGTTTCCGAAATGAAATCGCATGCGATTGCGTATCTCAAAAGGAGAAATGGCAAACGCAACGAATCGTACATGCAATCGCGTGCGATTGCGTGTGGGCACAGTGTGGCCGTGTCCTCATAGAGCATAGAGAGAGATTGCAAACCAGTCTTAGAGAGCAACAAATGGTAATCAAAGGGATATCACAAACACATGCAGCAAAGCTGAGTCTGACTAATTGCAGTGTAAAAGCAACCAGTCCTTCATTCACCAGATAATCTGGTGACAAATCTGACGAATTTGAGCCGCACACCAGTTTTCTGAAGAAAATAAGGATTTATCAATAAACGTTGCTGTTTAACAGCCAGAACCCGCATGGTATTGTCTTGTATAAAGAGAGGTATGGATTCAAGGGACGAAAATGTTATTCTCCCTCTTAACAAAGCACTGGTAAGGCCTCATTTGGAATATGCAGTGAAATTTGGAATCCTGTGTACAAAAAGGACATCTTTGAAACGGAAAGGGCAACTAAATTAATAAGGGGATTGGCGGAGCTTGAATATGAAGGAGACTGGAAAAGTTACAATTATGTACGCTGGAGAAAAGGCGCTTGTGTGGGGTATGATTACTGTGTATAAATACATTAACGGGCAATAAAACTGGGGCATTGTTCACCATAGAAAATGTCAAAGGACACGCGGACATCCCTTAAGACTTGAAGAAAAAAGGTTTAGGCTTCAAGTTCGGAAGTTCTGATGACATAGAAGAAGGGAAAGGGTTAATGTAAATCCAGATCCCAGGTGGGACTTGTAAATCAGTTGCTCTAGATTCTGCATGTTTAATTAATAAATGGATAAAGGGCTATTTTAACCATTATGCAAAACCCTTCTGATTGGTGGACATATCTCCATAGACTACAAGCACACTGCCCACTATAGGAGGAGAGAAAGAAATCAATGGCTGCACCCATAAGGACACAAAATAAAATAACTGATAAAATGTTCCCAAAAAATAATGAAAGTTAATGGGAAAATGACACAGGATAGCGCTCCCTACACTACAGCAAACATAGTTTGGGGGGGGACATGCCCTTTAATAATTTATTTTGGTCAATGATTCAGTGCTCTGCGCACCTTCTTCAGGACAATTATACTGGAAGACAAGGAAAACGGATCTACATTTTCAGGGAGTATAACTTATCCTTTAAACTTACTCCAAATAATATAAAAATGTTCATCAGAAAGTTTGGTAGAATGTACAATCCTGATATATAAACCAGATATGATGAAAAAGATGCGTCACTTCACCCATCTGATGCGTTTACATAAACAGTAAATGTATCGTTAGTAAATAAAGCTTCTTCCCTTCACAAGACTTTTCAGCATTTATTTTGCATTAAGAAATTATTAAACATTACATGTAAATTATAATCCAGATGAAGCCACCTGCAGGTTACCTAGTTGGTTTAGTGAAATGACATTTCTATTTCTTTACTGTTTACATTGTCTGCCAGGAACACAAAGTAAACACAACAAAATCCCAGCGTGTGAGGATCAAGAAGAATCCAACGATTTCGTAATAGAAAAAGGAGAAAGAAATAAAGTTTGCTTGTGCTATGAATTTGCAGCAAAATGAAATGTTAGCTTTTTACGTAGTTGTGGCAGTTCTAGCATCTGATTGGTCGTGTTGATTAACAGCCGGGGGAACCTTTTACCTTTTATGCATCAGCCCAGTTGTCGTTCTGAGCATGTACATTTAATATTCTGATGTGATTTACAAATGGGACTAGGCCAATGAGTAAGGCAGAGTTTCACCTGAACGCATAAGGCGTTCACCTTTGACACTGTGTTTTACATGCCAGTAATGGAGGCGCAAAAAAGATACTGCAATACTGCGACGCATGAGGAGGCCTTGTAAGTAAGGGTATATTAAATATTAGATATGCAGCCATAAAAAGTAGTATAAAAAAGTAGCTCAAGTAACAACAGTTTATTGATAAGTTGGTAGATTCTTTTCCCGCAGCCTATTCGCACAGCTAAATGAATATTTGGTGACTACAGCCTCTGATGGCAATATAAAAGTTTGGTCTAGGCATCCTTATTGTAAAGAAAGCTTACACACACTTGAAAGTCTACAAGATGAATGAAAAACATGGAAATTTTCCCGTGATTGTGCTAATCTCAACATCCCCCTGGAAATCAATCTGGGAGCTATATGGCTGCAGTTGGGACATCGTGGGGACAATGGGTCTTGCAAAATAAAGAAGACTGTCATTGTGAACATAATGAGGCTCATTTTACTGTACTGGAAGGGAGATTCTACCAGAGTATTTGCGGCTCTGGATAAATCTCCCTATATGTTCCTTACCTTCTGATGTTCCCAAGACTTTAGAATGATTTCCATATAACGGTCATTCCCAGCCTTTTTTTTTGCTTACCAATCAATGTGCCAGAGCGGAAAATTTCTGTGGAACGTTGGAAGGTAAAACAGCCAGTCTCTTCTGCTTTCGTAAAGGGCATGTCCACCCCCAAAAACGAACTTTGGGAGAAAGGTAGGTAACCCCAACCCACCCCCAACCGCCGCAATATTACTTTAAAAAAAATCCAGATTTCTACTTACAAAGCCTCTCTCTGCAGGATCCGAGGCAGCCAATCAAAGACGCAGCTGACATCACTGGAAACGCGGGGAGAAAAAGGCTCTGTAAGTACGGTTCTGGGAGATTGTGGCGGTTGGGGGCGGGCAGGGTTTATCTACCTTATCCTCAAAGGATTCAAGCAAGGTGCAACGATGGCAGAGGATGGATCCGGATGGTAGTGGGGGGGGGGGCTGCGCATGTCACAGGATGAGGAATCAGAAGGAATCCTTGTGTGAGGACCAGGAATCAGGACCGGATGGTCACTGACAGTTTGGAGCCTTCAGTTCTGAAATTTGAAAAGGCATACTACAGAGTGGGGCCAGAAGTGAGTTAAAATGATAGTTTTGGGGGTGGGACATGCCAAATGGAAATCTATAAAAGTTTTTAAGTGTATGAGCAGCTTAACATGTATATTGGTCCCCAGGCATGTGTTAGTGTTCTCTCTTGCCAGATTGCTAAATGACTTTTGGGGAAACTGTGGGAATATCACAGACTGTCCCTCCTTATAGAACAAAACAGGCTGCTCAGCTACTCCTCAGTTTGTTCCACTGATAAGAGACGCAGTCCCAGTAAAACAGGATTGTGTAAAAAATATGCTTTGTTAAGGTTTTCATCCTGGTCATGGTATTATAAAATGTCCAGTTGATCTAACAAACAAAGCTAGCCATACACAATTCCCCACCTTGTGCTGCGAGTGTTCTATAGATTTAGCTTGAAAACTACGGAGATAGGTTCTGGAAGATGGGGGGGGTATCTACAGGGGGAAAAATTCCATCTTGCCCGTTTTTTTCAATAGGCCGATCATCATCATATCTGTCATCTTTGAAAGATGTGGCTACAGACATTCATGAGCGCTCTCCTATATAAAGTATATCGCACTACAACCCTAACGAACAACTGGCAACTCCCTATACTTTAGAAACAGGGGGGCGATCCCCATGAGGGAAGTTTTCGGTTTGGAACAATGATTCCCAAAAAACACTCATGCGTTTTAAAGGGCATGTCCACCCCCAAAACCTAATCCCCCCCATTAATGGCCCCACCATGTAGTGTAATAAAATCCTTACCTCACATCCCAGCTCCATATGTCTCCTGTAGTCCCCCCCCCAAAATCCCAAAAAACTGTCCACCAGGAGGATGCAGAGTCCAATAGGACTCTGCCTGTCTCTCCTCAGGGAGAAGTTGGAGCATGGCCCTTCTCCCCTCCCTCCCTCCCGTTTTGCGATCCCTCCCCCTACCATAAAAACATTGCCCATATAATAGTATTCTTCCCCCAGCCCCAACCGAAAAAAATAATTTAAGAAAGTCCCCAGAACTCTACTTACCTTCCCTCTCTCCCCCGGCATTCTGAGAGCCGGCAGCCGCGTCCGTGATTGGCTGCCCTCAGCCAATCACGGGACGTGGCTGCCGTCCCGCCCCCTGCTTGCAGTGTTTTGCAAGCAGAAGGCCGGGCGTCAGAGGAGAGAGGGAAAGGTAGTAAAGAATCTGGGCACTTTCTTAAAACTATTTTTATAGCGGTTGGGCTGGGGGAAGATATTTCTATTACCGGTATATGTGAAAATTTGTTTATAAGGGCGACATGCCCTTTAAAGGCCATTGACAATGGGTGACGTTTAAGCACAGTTAGCAACATGTTTAACATGAAACAAGGATCATAAATATGGAGACAGTTTAGCATAGGGTATAGAAGCACTGAAATCCCAAACACCATGCAGGAGAATTCTTTTTAACAGCCAACTGCACGCAGGTTTATTAAATCCCATGTGACTTCTTCCAAGATTCCAATGGGATCTGCATTTTGGAAATACACATGAATGTTTGTTTGTAATACTATTTGCAGAACAATCATTCAATGGCAGTACAATGAACAATATTATCGAGATAATCAATAGAAATTTTCCAATCGGCCCGATAGGCCTGAAGGTAACAGCAATAGTTTGTTGGCTTAAACCATCCACTCAAGATATTCAAGGAATCTGTTGGATTGAAGAGATATATCACCACATGTGTATGGCTATCTTTACAAAGCTGTCTAACAGAATATAAATAAACTAAAAACAGATAACTTTATTATAATTATTAACGGGTATTAAAGCACATTGCCTAGGATTTATGCTACACTTTGGAACATAAGAACAAGGAAATTAGCATAAAAGCTTTAATACTCCAGCTGGTGAGTGTTGAGATGCCAAACATTCTGACGCAACCCAACTGATTATGGAAAAAATGTTTTGACTATTCTGTAAATTGGTTTAGACTTAACAAAATACTAAGTCTTTCAATACCCTATAGCCAGATTTGAATAAGAATGTTTTTTATTTCTATATAATGTTGGCAAAGAGACAACTGATCACAAGATAAAATAATGCTAACTGCATGAGGAAGAAGGTAAACCAAAGTATTAATTACAACCAAACATCGCAACTACAGAAGTATACATAAGAGAGAAAGGTAATTACAGTAGTATTGTAAACTAGTGCATGAAAAATCTAAATAAAAAAAGGTTTAACAGCAAAAAAAACCCAATAAAAAAATGAAATACTGCAAAAATCATCCACCTCTTCCTTGTACACATGAGCCAACCTAATCGGATATTCCTGCATGATGACTTCTGCTCTGACCAGTAGTCTGTAGAATGGGAAAACATTTTTCAACCTGTTTGCGCAAAATATTGCAACTGGGTGGAAAATTGAGTTGAAATATCAACCTATGTGTACACCACTTTACTAAAGTGAAGCAAAAAAAAGGATAGGTTTCCCCTTCATCAATAAAAGGAGGGGGTAGGCTGAAGACACTGTATTTAACTAGGCACTGGAATTTGTTTAATGGCTTTATCATGAACAAGCTCTGCAGAACTGATGGTGGATAGGATAGTTAGGATGGTACAAGATGAAAAACAAGGTTCTTTCAATACTTCTTTCCATATTAATACCTTCACAGATGGAATGTCTCTGCAACCATTGGTTGGGACGGACTCCATACTGTACATGACAGCATTCCATAGTCAACAAATGGCCGTCCTTCCTTTAAAAAAAAAAAAAAAAAAAAGCTTAAAGGAGAACTAAACTTCAGTTTTCAGATCCTAATGTGAAAGTTTTTCTCCCAGAACACCTACACGTTGAAAGATTCTTCTCTAGTTATTTGCATTTAGTAGATATGAGTAATAGATTCTGTAACAAAGGAGGCTTCCATCTTGTTGCCAGTACAACTCATAGCCCATGTTGGCTTCAAGATCCACGCCCCCCTGACCCCAGCATTCACGTCTCTATGTGCAGAGTTTCTAGCACTCTTTCTAGTGAAGAGTATAAGGCTCTAAATGTACCTGGAATCACAGCTGATTTGCTGGTGGCGCACCATGTAAATGCTGTGTGTTTAGAAACAATCAGACCAAGAAGTCGCAAGTTCAAATCCCCTAGCTTACTTATGAACAATATAAATGGTCTATGCCCTGAGTTTAGTGCTTTTTTTTGTTTGTTTGTTTCCATGTTTCTAGAAAAATATGAAGTTCTACATATGTACAATCTTTATATATAGCAGCTCTGTTATTTATTTACCAACCAGTGTGAATGCTGACAGTCTTCAGTAGCAATACAAAAACAGTGTAACTGATTTACTGACATTACTTCTATTGAGTTCACCTGGCTGCTCTGCTAAAGTGCTGGGTTAGGAAAAAATCAGACTATTGGGACACAGGTTCAATTCCCCATGTTCCCTTTTTTTGTTTTTATTATGTGTCTAGCAAAGGATAAAGACTCTACATGTACTAGTCCATACTTATTAGCCCTTGTGGCCTAGTGGTAGAACACTTTCATTTTAGAAAGACACAGAATGAAGATGCTGGTTCGATTCCCCATACTTACTTTTATTTTTTGCTGGAAAGTTAATGTTCTGTTTCTTTCATCCCATCCATGCTAGCAAAGACATACACTGCAAAGATTACTTCTTTTTGTATGTAAAGCATAGGAATTTATCATTGTTAGGGACAGGAGCTATTTTATTTCTATTTCACAAAAACTGCACTGGTATCTGTGTTCGTGTCAGAGGGAGGGAACTCTGAGCTGTAACATGATTGGCTGTCAGCTTCCAGGAGGAAGCAAGACTGCAGTTCTGTGAAGTGTCCGGCGGACACTTAGATGGGTGTTCCCAGATAAGGTGAAGTATGGGAGCTGACCCTTAGTACACACAGGTTATTTTCATAAATCACCCAGCATCCACAGCAAAGGGAGACATGAGACACAGCTTGTTGTTCGTTTGATGATGTGCTCTCCTTATTGGGACAATGTTGTCTTGGGACTTTAGTTCTCCTTTAAAGGGTATGTCCACCCCCAAAAAAAATTTTGTATATTCCCAATTGCCCCAAAACACCTCTTCCTCACAAGGTCTAAACTTTTTAAATTTTCTTCTAAATAATTACCAGATCTTTATTCCCTTGGCTTCTTTGTGTTGTTCGTGCCTTTTCCGGAGCCAAACCAGCAGCGGCATCTGTGATTGGCTGAGACCACGTGCCTCAGCCAATTACAGTCGCGACCTGCTGGTCCGGCCCTTTGCTGGTTCCATGCACAGAAAAGGCACAGAACAAAGGTAAGAGAAAGCAGCCGAAGGAACGAGGGCTGGATAGTATATTTAGAAGCAGATTTGAAGTTTAGACCTTGTGAGGGTAGAGGTTTTGGGGGGCAATTAGGCCATTTTCCAAATTGATAGCAATGAATGAAAGCAGCCATACCAAAGATCTCACGTAAAATGTCAAACACAGCTCATTTACTTTACCAAACAATTTAAATGATTGTGATAGAGAATAACGTTACCTTTGGCAGATGTGATGAGCACATTTCACCAATAGGTCCATACAATGAACAGCAATAATACCCTAAAGACCAGACTTAAAGGGCCCAGCTGCAACAAGGACATGTGGTATAAAAGTAAAAAAGTCAATAAACAAAAGTGAATAAATAATCAACTACATTTGCACTTCATGAGCAAAAATGCAGAAAGAACAATTAAAGATAAACAAGTTTTACTCTAGATCCTTTAAGATGCACTTGGTTTCAAAATGTAGGGAGACATAAATACCTTTAGTGCAAAGAAAAAAAGCAAAAAGCCCAAATTATGTGCAAATTATAACACTTTTATTCTTCGTGGGTCAATAAATATGGATTATAACCGTATATGTATTGTATATCCAGTTTGTGACTACTCTGTAACCCTAATGTAAATTATAAGGATTTAGAAGACAATGAGGAGCTCCATGACCATACAAAGGGCCAAGCGCTTTAAAGGGCATGTCCACCCTTATACACAAAAAAACGTGACTTTCAGTTATCGGTCAGAACTCCAATGCTATTTTAACCATGCATTTGTAACCAGACATTTAATGATCATTTCTTTTTCTCTCTGGAAAGGTTATCTGCCTTCACCCTCTTTTTATAAGCTTCAGCATGCGCATAGGGGACAGCAGGTGAAACACAGTCAATCATGGTTGTGATGTCAGTTGTCACAGTTGACTGCATAGAGGGAGGGGCCAGTTCCTTTGCCATAATGGGGACATAATCATCCTCAATATCTGGTTTGTAATGCAAGTAATAAAAGTGTTTAAAATAGATCAGTTAGGGTGGGGGGCAGGGTAACTGACAATGACCAGTATTTTTTTTTAAACTGACCTTTAAAGGGTATTTCCACCTTAAAAATAAGTTTTTCAACCCTAACCTCATTGTTCTTAAAAAAAAGTCTCCAGAAACTTACTTACAAGAGCGGGTTCCTCGACTGTAGCCTCCAAGCAACATCCAGGAACGGAGTGTGATTGGGGGCTTGGCCGGCAGCGTGTCTGTGATTAGCCGAGAGTCAGCCAATCTCAGTCGCGGCTGACGGCTATTGATTAGCCAAAGGCACCGGTTTCAAAGTAGTTTCTGCAGACTTTTTTGGAAGGGGAAAGCTCTACATACAGAAAAAGGCTTTTTAAAGGGGCATGTCACACTGTTCAAACCCCTTTTGATATTTATAGGTATTGGTCCCCTGCCCCAAACGCAATAACTTATATCCAAAACTCCCCCAATAGTTGCTCCTTACCTCTTTCCCCCGCCGCACAATCCCGGCTCTCTGTTTGCACGGAACTGCAAGCAGAAGGCAGGACCGGCGCTGCGTCTGTGACGCTGAGCCAATCACGATGCGTTGCAGGCTGCTTAGAACGGCAGAAAAGAGAGGCAAGGTAAGTAACTCTCGGGGGAGTTTCTAGATATAAGGTTATTGCTGTTGGGGCTGGGGGACCAATACCTATAGTATATATAAAGGGTTTGGAGCTAGGGGGAGGGAGACCAAATCGGGTGGGAAAGGGACGGGGGGGGGGGGGGGGAGGCCTGCATTGCACATGCTAAACTTCTCCGGGAGGGGAGACAGGAGGCAGAGTGCTATATGGTAGCCACTTTTTTGGACTTGGGGGGGGATTCCAGGAGAGAAAACATTGGAGCTGGGATGTATAAAGTAAGGATTTTATTATACAGAGGGGGCCAGTAGTTGGGGGGGATTATAGTTTTGGGGTGGACATGCCTTTTATGTAAAAGTAAACATAGAGTGCGATGGATCCGGATGGAAGGAGAGGAGAGGGGGGGGGGGGGAAATGGCTCCATGCTTGAGTACATCCCAGAGGACAGGAAGACAGCTCTACTCTTCACTTTCCTGGACTTTGGAAAGCACTGCAGAGGAAACATTTGGAGCAGAGATGTAAGGTAATGATTTTTTTACACTACACAGTAGGGCAGCATTGGGTTAAATTTAGTTTGGAGTGGAAATGCCTTTTAAATTCACCAGTCAAGGTGTAAATATAAACATAGCTCCCATATACACACGTTTTAAACACATAAACAAATAAACTAATAATAATAATAATTTATGCAAGGTTCAGGTTTATTACAAAGATTAAGAACAAGAAAAGTGTGTTTGTGGTTTTTCTGGTCCATAGATTTTTTTCTATTTGTGACGTCAAGGACATTAAATAAGTGCTGTACCTCTAGAACTGGGTTGTTAGGTTGCATTGTTCTAAGCACTGTGAGATCAAAAGTGCTCAGTCTCTTTACAAAAAAAGCTCAAAGAATCAAATGAAGATAAATGCATTAAACCCTTCTCTAGATGCAAGAGGAGAACACACAAAAAGCTTTTTTCCTCTCCAGCTAAGCATTTATACTACACTTAGAAACAATGGGCAATAGAAAAAAACACTAGATCCCTTGTTAGCAAACTGGAACATACTGTGCCAAACACACACCTCATACAAACAAGACAGCTTTATCATACAAATTAAAAGGGCCATTTCATAATCTGGTCACTATATCAATATTTATCTAATCCCATCCAAAACTGCTTGTGGCAGTTGTATTAAGAGGTTAGAGTGAGTTTTAAGATTTTTGTAGTGCCTGCAGAAATAAGCAAATGTTTAGATATTTTGTCTGCAGCGCTGTATACAATTTTTTGTGGATGCAAAAAGGAAAAAAAATGCCTACCTATTAGAATAAAAACATCAGTTAAAACAATGGTATTACAGATGTTTATTTTATTAGAAGTTAATAGAAATGGAATATTAATGGCACCCCCATTTGCGAGACTTTCCTGAAGAATGAAGCTAGCTAAAACTATTCCCACACTTCATCCAGCGTGACCGCATGAATGACCATCACATTCAAGCATGTTCAAATAATATGGTAGTGGAGCACAGCAAAGTCCGTTAACCAACTATAGAAGACAATCTTGACGGTTTGATTGAATAGCCGGAAGTATGATGTTCTGAAAGATTTCATAGAAACAATTATAAAATAGTTCCTAAAATGAAATGATACCTGAATGTTTATTCCTGGTTGTTCTTTCATTGATATAAACTAAGGGAGAGCTAAACTGCAAATGTATTTCAAGTATCAATGTCTGCAATAAAAAATATTAAAAGTCTCATGGTTTCTGGGACAGTACACTATGGGAGATCTCCTCTAATTTAAAAGACCCAGCATTGTGTGACCTATAACTAAGGGAATTCCAAAATAAGGGTCACTATACCCACCACAAACATTATCTTTAACAATACAATGTGAGAGAGTATAAAATGGTTGTACTCGTATATTTATCTGTGCTTGCTTGTCATTAAATTATTAATGTTTAGTGAGTGCTCCAATTGCCCCCACCCTCCCTAACTCACTGCCTCCTTGTAGTGTTGAGACCACTGTAAATCTGCACAGCCCTCACCATAGACAACTGCTCTGATTGTCACATCTTCCTCCCCCTCTCCCTCCCCCTTGCTTCTTTTCTCTGCTGATTCTCATAATTGTGTGCAGAAAGTGTGCTGGCAGGAGCTAAAGATCCTAGTAAGAGGTCATTAATGGGTCACATATAAGAATCTCTGACTCTGGAGTGACAGTCTTCCCTGGAAATGCTGTGATTAAAATGATTTCCTCAGAATTTACAGCTCAGATTACAATTTGAAAATTCATTTTTTTTCTACTGTGACTTATGAATGTATCAAGTGTCTGTTCTATACAGAACTCGGATTTCTGTTTTTTAATAGCATTATGTTCCCATCTTCCACAATCACTGTAGGCATACAAGTCCTTCTGACTGCAACACAACCAGGCCACCCGGATACTAGAAACCAATAAAACAGCCCTTAATTTTACCAATGAATGAAAGTAGTTTCCATACCACAATTCCTGCATTCTTCACGCCAGAGGGGAGCCCAATAGGCCAGTTCCAATGTTTCCTTTCAACAAATGGATTAATGTCTGAACCACCTGTGAAAAGGACAAAAACGAGCGATAGTGGTCAGCAAAAAGCAAAATATAGGACGTTGATAGGAAGACTAAGACAAAATCTTTGTATCTTTATAAACAGATGTTAGATGACAAGAGGGCAGCTCCGTTTTTGGTTCCCCCCCTATCTTAAAACATACGTAGTGCTGCTTCTGCTGTCCTCTCCGAGCTCTAATACTGGCCAGACCTGGGCACAAAGTATTGTATAGTTCTTGAAGGGCTCTCTTCACTGGGGCTGCTCTGTGGAGCTATAATCATTGTATCGCATCAGTTGTTTAGCCTGGAGATTGCATCAATAACTTCTGGGGGAGAAAATAACCTGTGAATAAACAGGAGAGGAGCGTTTTAATTAAGGATGCAGTTTGTTGTTGTGATGGATTTAATTCACTATTAAATAGCCATGCACACAGATATGGAACATCAATACCAAGAGCCGGTAGAAAAGTGCATTTAGTACACATACCAATCCAATTCACATTATGCTAACTGGTATTGACGCCTGGGAAAATCCCTAGAAAAAGGTCTGAATAATGCACAACTTGCTGCAGACCCAGCAGTCCTCAGTTTAATTTTATATTAACGTGCCTGAAAACAACCTGTAAGTACTAGGGGTAGCTCCCACAATCCACCTAGCTGGGTAAACCCAGTAAGCGTCTTGTGTAAGGCACATGCTCTGTAGTGTCAACAGATCAAAACAAGGAAGTTGCAGCCTTGCTTCATAGAAGCTGACAGCCAAATACATTATAGCACAGAGATCCTCCCTCTCCCTGACACAAAACAGAGAGATTTCAGTTTTTTGTTTTCAAACACATCAATGCTCTGTCCTACACAATCAAATAAACCTTACTTTTCATAAAAAAAAAAAGTAATCTTTGCAGTGTATCTATAGATAGCATGGATGTAAGAAACAGAATAATAACATTTCAGCAAAAATAAAAAAAATAAAAGTAAGTCTGAGGAATAGAACCTGCACTTGTACATTTACTCGTCCTTGCTAAAAGCAGAGCTCTTACCTCTTACTAACAGATCTCGGGGAGATCCCATTCTGGCGTTACTTACCTTAGCCCAATCCCCGATACAATAACTGACGTAAACGAGATTACGTCAGTATTGCTCGCATCGCGGGATCGGGCTAAGGTAAGGGGTGGGTTTAACGCCTTCCACAAGCTATGTTAAGTGGGCGTGTACTAGTAGCGCAAAACTTAAACGTAGGGGTTTAAATCTATAGCCAGCGCTATTTCCAAAAACATTGGAAATGGCGCTGTGCTCTAAATCCGTCTAAAACCCACGTTTTAGACGGAAAAGCCACTATGAAATCTCCCCCTAATATAAGAACGTGGTATACCGTATGTAGAATCTTTTACTATGAAACATAATGGAAAACAAAATAAAGAAACTCTGGGGATTAGAACTTGCAACCTCTGAAATGTATGTTAGGAACTGGCACCTTACAAAGGTGAGCCACCATAGAGTACCGCCGATACATTTAGGAGCTTCATATTGAAACAAAAAAAAGGAGTAGTTTGGAGTATTGAAACTAGGGACCTTCTGATATGAAGGTATATTTAAACCGGGTGCCTTACCCAGTGTGCCACACTGAACAAGCGGAGTACCAGACACCTTTGGGAGCTTTATTTTTTGCTAAACAGAACCTAAATAAAATGGATATGGAAGTCCCTGATAAGACTTTAAAAGCTGCTTGTTAGCCTGCAGTTTATTGAATGGTAATAAATTATGGTAACAAGCAGCTTTCAAAGTGTTTTCAGGGATTCCACATGTGTGTATAGAAAACATTCTGATACATAGGACAGGAATATGGGGTCAGGGGGTGTGGTTCTTGCCCTTATTAATTTAGTTGCCCTTCTCTAAACTGCTTCCATTTCCAAGATGTGTGTTTTGTATATGGGATACCAAAACTGACCCGCATATTCCAAATGAGGCCTTACCAGTGCCTTGTAAAGAGGGAGAATAATCTTTCTCTCTTGAATCTATTCCCCTCTTTATACAAGATAATATCTTACTAGCTCTAGCCGTTGCTACCTGGCATTGTTTGCTACAGCTAAGTCTGTTATCTACCAGAACCTCCAAATCCTTTTCCATTACAGATTCACACTAACACAGAGTTAGTTAAGGTGTAGGTGGAACAGGGATTATTAAATCTCAAATGCATCACCTTACATTTATTAACATTGAATCTCATCTGCCATTCTGCTGCCCATTTTGATAATCTATCTAGGTCTGCTTGCAGCACTTGCACATAGATTAGTGTCATAAACACAGAGACCTTGCTCTCAATGCCCCCTTCTAAGTCATTTATAAACAGATTACAGAGTACAGAGCCCTAAGGCACTCCGCATAGAACTTTAGCCCACATAGATGTAGCTCCATTTACCACCACTCTGTTTGCGATCCAATAACCAATTCTCGATCCATGAACAAATGTTTTCTTCTAGGTCAACAGTCCTCAGTTTATACATTAGTCGCCTATGTGGCAATTCAAAAGCTTTCGCAAAATCCAAGTATACCACATCCACTGCTGTACCTGAATCAAATTTTATTGTTTTTTCATGAAGAAGCGAGTAAGAATTTAGTCTGGCACGATCTATTTCTCATAAATCCATGCTGACTACTACTAATAAGATCAGTTCTGGAAACAAAGTCAAGGATATGATCCGTAACAAAGTTCCAGCACCTTCCCTACCACTAATGTTAGGCTTACAGGTCTAAGTTACTGGACTGTGAACGACTATTTTTTGAATATTGGTATTACATTGGCTTTTTTCCAATGCACGGGCACATCCTCAGACCCAAAGTGAATCTGAAAAGATGAGAAATAGTGGTCTAGAGATATGCTTGTGAAGGTTCTCATTCATCCAGGTCATGGTATATCTGTGTATTCCATTAGATCAACTGGACTGAAATGTAGTTCTTGAAGACGTTTCGCTAGTCATCCGACTGGCTTCTCAATTCAGAATGACTTTACAAGAATCTGTGGCAATATGTACCCTGGAAAATCCCAATTAGCATATCACAGCCAGTGTGTTAAGGGTGTGATTAGTAGTGGCTAAGAGGTGTATAGGAACGCCCAGGGTAAGGTGTAAAACAACAGCATGTACATGGCAGACAGTTGGTGTCGAAACCCCCCCACCTATTTAGGCTTGGTTTCTTTATTTTCACATAAATGGCCTCCTTAACCTCTCTTGAACCAGTCACGTTCCTTCGCCAGTATGTTACATTACAATCTTCAAAGGTATGTCCTTTTCCTTAAGATGCAGATCAACGGCTGAGTCCTGACCCGAGGAATGGCTCTTCTGTGCTGGGCCATACGTTGATGCAGTTGCTGTTTGGTCTCCCCCACTACAAATCAGAGCATCTTCAATGCACTGTCACCGTATATGATGTCGCTTTTCTTGTGTTTGGTATTGGGTCTTTGATGTACCAAATGCTGCCTCAGTGTGTTGTCGGTTTAAAGCAGACAGGGTACGATGTTTTTAAAAATTCTTCTTTTTCAGAGCCCTGCTACATATGGATGACATGTTCTTCCTCCTGTCTTGCTTTTCCCCTTCACTGTTGGTATTTGTGTTCTTTTTTCCTTCTTACTTCTTTTGACAAAGGCCAGTCTGGGATCCACAAGTTTTAAGGGCTCCTCTGAGATGTTTCATTTTTAGCCTTCGCCTCGTGCTAGTGGGGATGTCTCGGCTCTGTGTTGCAGGGTTTGATGACACCCAGCTTGTGATCTAAAGGGTGGTGGGAGTCAAACATCAAATACGATCGTGTGTGTTGGTTTTCTGTAAACCTCTACTTCCAGTTTACCATTTTCCTTAACTTCTACCAAGCAGTCCAAGAAAGCCAGTTTGTTGTTTTGTACCTCTTCCCTTGTGAATTTAATGTTTTTGGGCCACCGTTTCACGAAACACATTAATGCGGTGGACCAAAACATAAATTCACAAGGGAAGAGTACAAAAAAACAAAACTGGCTTTCTTGGACTGCTTGGTAGAAGTTAAGGAAAATGGTAAACTGGAAGTAGAGGTTTACAAAAACCAACACACACAGATCAGTATTTGATGTTGACTCCAACACCTTTAGATCACAAGCTGGGTGTCATCAGAACCTGCAACACAGAGCCGAGAACATCCCCACTAGCACAGAGGCGAAGGTAAAGAATGAAACATCTCAGAGGAGCCCTTAAAACTTGTGGATATCCAGACTGGGCCTTTGTCAAAAGAAGTAGAAGGAAAGAAAGAACACAAATACCAACAGTTGAAGGGGAAAAGCAAGACAGGAGGAAGAACATGTCATCCCATATGTAGCAGGGGTCTCTGAGAAATAAGAAGAATTTTCAAAAACATCGTATCCCTGTCTGCTTTAAACCAACAACACCACTGAGGCAGCAATTGGTACATCCAAAAGACCCAATACCAAAACAAAAGAAAGCGACATCATATATGGGTGCAGTGCAGTGAAGATGCTCTGATTGTTGGGGAGGAGACCAAACAGCAACTGCATCAACGTTGGCCCAGCACAGAAAGAGCCAATCCTCGGGTCAGGACTCAGCCGTGATCGCATCTTAAGGATAAAGACATACCTTTGAAGATTTAATGTTAACATACTGGGAAGGAAGTGACTGGTTCAGAGAGGGTTAAGGAGGCCATTATGTGAAAATAAAGAAACCAAGCCTAATAGGGGGGGGGGGTTCGACACCAACTGTCTGCCATGTACAATGCTGTTTTAACACCTTACCTGGGCGTTCCTATAACACTCTCTAGCACATCTAATCACACCCTTAACACCTGGCTGTGATATGCTAATTGGGATTTCCAGGGTACATAATTGCACAGATTGTACAAGTCATTCTGAATTGAGAAGCCAGTCGGATGACTAGCGAAACGTCTTCAAGAACTACATTTCAAGTCCAGTGATCTAATGAAACACAGAAGTGGTAGAGAGAACTGAACTAAGTGCTTTTAAAAGCCGCGGATGCAGTTTTTCCAGCCAGACTTCCTGCATTTGTAAACATACATTTTAGATTATCAATTGATTTACTTCCATACTTGGACGTACATGCTTCCTTATCCTATATGCTCCCCCCTCCACCGTCTCCTCCCTCCGTTGTGTTATTAGCCCCCTGGTCCTTAAAGGGCATTTCCGCCCTCAAAACTAGAATTTCCCCCACTACTGGCCCCACTGTGTAGTGTAATAACATCCTTGCCTTACATCCCACCTCCATATGGTTCTCCTGAAATCCCCCATCAAATTCCAAAAAGTGTCCACCAGGAGAATAGCAGAGTCCATATAGGACTCTGCCTTCTGTCTCCCCTCCGAGAGAAGTTTGGCATGTGCACTGCAGCCATCTCCCCCTACCCTCTCCCTCCCGATTTGGTCTCGCACAGCCTTGCTCAAAAAACTTTTAAAATAATGTTCTGCTTCCTCCCCCAGCCCCATTTGCTATATTTGTATTGAGAGAAAGTGCCCCGATAGTAACTTACCTTCCCTCTTTCCTCCTCCGTTCAGGACTATCGGCAGCCGCTTCTGTGATTGGCTGCCTCTTAGCCAATCCCAGACGCGGCTGCCGGTCCGGCCCCCTGCTTGCATTTTCACGCAAGCAGAGGGCCTGGCAGTGCGGAGGAAAGAGGGAAGGTAAGTAACTATTGGGGCACTTTCTCTCAATACAAATATAGTGGTTGGGGCTAGGGAGGAAGCAGAACATTATGTTAAAAGTTTTTAACAAGGGTGGACATGCCCTTTAACTTCTCTATCTACCCCTGTGTAGTTCAACATACCCTCCCCCCATACCTAGTTTAAAATCTCCTACAACCCCCTAGCCATCTTCTCCCCCAAAACAGCTGCGCCATCATCTTTGAGGTGCAATCCGTCTCTACTAAAGAGCCTGTAGCCAACAGAAAAGTCAGCCCAGTTCTCTAAAAACCCAAACCCCATTTTCTCACACCACCCTCTTAGCCACGCATTTATGCTCCTGAGCTCCCGTTGCCTCCCTACGTGGCTGCGGTAGTATTTCTGAAATCACTAAACTACTACACTGTAGTGTTATGTCCTGAATGAAAAAAGCAAACACGGACAGACAGCTACAAAATAGCTTCCTGGTGGTAATTGTAATTGGTAAGTAGAGATGAAAATACATCACCTAGCACTATCAGTCTTAAAGGGTATCTCCACTGCCAAAAATAGTTTAAATTGAAGAACAGGAGGTAAAGGAGCTAGGTCTTCCCTCCCATTCTTCAATTAATCCTTCAGCTAGGAGCCAAATACTTAAACGTTCCCGCAATCACACTCCTCCAGTGGCTTCCTCTGACAGGTGCCAACATCATCCACACTCCCTTGTACTAGGTGCGCATGCATACAGTGCAAGGAGCATGGATGTAGTTAAAATAGGTTTACATAAAAGTACATTTAAATTCCTATTTTGTGTCATAGAGACAGGATCTCTAGCCTGCAACATGATTGGCTGTCAACTTCTAGGGCTGGGCAGGACTTCCACCAAAACAAAGAGGTGGATTATGGGAGATGACTCCTAGTACCCACAGGTTAATTTCATAAATCACTCAGCAGCCACAGCAAAGGGAGAGGAGAGTCACAGCTTGTATCTTTGTAACTGTACTCTGTCTATTGGTAAAACATTGTCTGGAGACTTTAGTTCCCCTTTCTAGAAAGAATAACTTCTCTGACAAACCAATCAATTGCCCTGCTATTAAATCTAGGAGGTCACTACTTTATGTACACCAATACATAAAGATTGAACACATTTAGCTAGTAAGTGTCCGACTTTGGCTTGCCATGTTTCTTTACGTTTTCTGGGAGGAAGTAAAGGAGTAAAACCACCAAAAATCTTTGTGTAAGCAGCAAAGAATGGAGCTTACTTAGCAAAGAAGATTAGTAATTGGAACTACAGATTTTTGAACTTCATTTTTTCCTAGTTAAATATTCTACTCTGCCAAACACTGCACATTAATTTGATTTAAAAAAGCATTCCTTTAATTTTATTGTTTTGGAATTAAACTTGTCACTTAAGAAAGCAGAGGAAGCTGTGCTGGGTTTTATAGATTTGTCTACAGGTTATCTGAAGATAACACAGTTGAGATATTTATAACCAGATTATGGATAATATAAAGTTTGAACCATCAGGTAGAAAATGAAAGATATGATTCTTAAGTATGACTCAGTGAAAAAAAAAAAGATAATACCGTGAGTGATCTTTGTAGTCCAAATGTTTTAAAGGGGTATGTCAATCCTAAAAATAAAAAAATGGTAACTGCCTGCAAGCCCAACTATTATTTTAAGCAGCCTATTACGTGCATTTGTAATGAGATAATTAAAGGGTATGTCCATCCCTTACAAAAACATTTAATAGATTAGCCATGACCCCCCCCCCCCAAACTAAGGTTCTGTTTTGTTAAAATGGTATAATTCTGCTCCCAGCAAGAGAATTCATATGAACAAGCTCCTCGATCCACCGCCGCAGCTCTGGCACTTCTGGGTAAGACAGTCAGTCTCGGCTGTGACAGTGACATCACGGCCAATGGCTGAATGCCATTCCCAGACGAGCCTTCACCGCAGCTGCTCGGGAACACAAAAAGAACAGAGCAGCAGCAGTGGAGAGGGAGCGGAGAGACAGGAAGCAGCAGTGGATCACAAACTTGTAAGTATGATTTCTCTTGCTGAGAGCAGAATTATTGCATTTTAACAAAACGTAATGTAGGGGTTTTTTTTTGGGGGGGGGGGGGTTCCTGCCTAATATATTAATTCTTTTATAAGTGGTGGACATTCCCTTTAATGATAATTATTGCCTCCATTCTGGCAGTCAATCGAGGCTGTGATTTCTGAAATCACAACCTGTGATTGACTGCAGCAAGCTAATAAAAAGCTCATAGAGCAGAGGGAGGAGGCGGATACCTTTGTCAGAAATGAAGAGAACTTATTAAATATTTGGTTACAAATACATGCAATATACAGATAGAAAATAGCAGTTGGGGCTGAAGGCAAATAATTGACAAGTCACCTTTATTTTAAGGGTGAACATGCCCTTTAAGGAATCAAAATTAGAGCAATACATTACTGTGCACACAAAAGTATTTGTGTGCAAACTATTTGTGGTCACCTTAAAGGATAACTAAAGCCTCAGTACAACATTGAATCACAAATCAAAAGTGCCTGACTCCTCAGTTTGATGTAGGTGCTGGGGAACTCGCCTTACTAACATGGTTTTTGTGCTTTATTTCTCAGCATTCCAGTATTATACACTGGTCACTGACAGCTATGTTCTTAAAACTGGGCATGTGCAAACTGCAGGAATGTCTTCCAGGAGGTCACGCCCACTGGTATTCACTAGAAATTCCTGTAGATTATGCAATGGAGCATGTGGCCGAGGTCCTGTATGTCAGCCACTGTGTCAGCATATATGAAAACTATAAAGGTCACAAATCTTAATGTTTTTCCCCACAATTAAAATCCACCCACGGGATCCCAGTATACAAGTCTCAGAAGTTTTTACATGAAGAAGAGATGATCAGTCACTCTAGCTTTAAATTATACTACATGCTCCTCCTCCTGACCACTGATACACCAATAAACATTCCGGTGCACTTTTTGTGAGATTATATATATATATATATATATATATATATATATATATATATATATAATTTATAGGCAGAAAAAAACTTTAATCTTGGAACTTCAGCTCGCTCCCATACACAGCATCAATATTATGATCAATTAGGCAGATTTGATCAAATTGATCGGAATATCAAAGACAGCTTCCTGTGTTTTTGCAGAATACTTCTCCCATTCAATTTCATTAGAATTATAAAGATATCTGTGCATTGTTTTTGTACAACGACCCTTTAATGGGCATGCCCACCCTGCTTCTCTGCTCCTTATGGTTTTCCTGTAGTGCCTGTTCAAAGTCCCAGAAATTGAAGACTAGGAGCCATTTCCTGATGAAATATGTTTCTGCCTCTAACTGTTCCCAAAGTGCTTTTTATGAGGGCAAGCATGCTCAGTAATCACAATGAGGCAACATTGGAAGAGGGAATTTCCCATCATGCAATTCACATGATTTGCATGAACACTGTCTCCATTCCAGTTATAGTAAAACTGCACCTAGCAGAAGATGGTTCAGATTGGATATCTAAAGATAACTATTGTTTCAGTATAGATGTCCTTTTATACCTGTTACCTTAAAGGAAATGTGCTTACACGGGAATGGCGGCAACTAAAGAGTTACTATGTTACCTAACATTCCAGTGGATTATCCAACCATTCACTTTCTGTATAATGAGGTATCCAAGTTGGTTTTTCCTGGCTATGCAGTGCTCTGGGGCAATAGAGAAATCATTTCCCTGCTCAGCACAGGAATAAACTGCGATTTTGCATTTGTTACCATATTCTTTATTTCATAATAAGCTTATATTGTAAGTGGATATATATATAGTTATAAGATTATAATAAATGTAAGTAGCAGGGCTGCACTAATTACAACCTGGTTGTATTTACACTGCATTCTTCTGTGTAGAATCAATGCACTAGGATTGCTCACAGTTTTGCAGGCTATTAGGCTAAAGTAAAGCAATTTCAGGCTCTGTAATCAAAAAAACTATTATTATCACATATCTGTTATATCAACATGTATGTGCTGTTTATGGATACACTATAGTTTATAACATGTATGACTCATGATGCTGTCCCACGAAGCACGATGTGTACGACGTTCGTTTCAGCCGATAATCGGCCCATGTCATGCGTCGGCACCCATGGTTGCACCTTATGACTCCATAGGTAAGAAACCCAGGAACTATAAAATATTCATTTCTGCAGTCCAACCAAACAACCAGCCATCTACTTGCAAATCTTTAACCTAAATACAAAGGCAAGACCTGCTAGTTTGACTGCTGAATAGAAACTGAGCTTCTCTGAAGATTCCATGCCCTTTTATAGTCTCATAAACACCCCCTCAAAATCTGATTGGATCATGGATCTTGGACCAATCAGATTTTGGGGGTGGGTTTAGGAGTCACTACAAATAGTGAATGTTCAGGGAAAAAAAGATAAAGGAGAGCTAGTTTCAGTTATGTATTTCATCTGAAATGTTATGTCTTTGTACTAAGGCATGTACTGGAATATAAGCTTATTGAGTCATTCTGGCTGGGTAGCTTGAATGGGCAGCCCTTAGTTCAGATGGCTCTCAGTTTAGTTCTCAGTATTTGGCTATCTGTATCTAAGATAAAAGAATTCCAGCAAAAGTTTTATTTGCTATCCCAACTAACTACTCAACAGGAGATTTAAGTAACAGAGCTATTGATGTATTGAAATATCTGGTTCCAATATTTCACCAGAAATAATCTCCAGTAAGGGCTAGGCCACACTATCTCGCTTTTTTTTTTCTTCTTGCGATTGCGCATGCGATAATTTTTTTAAATTGCAATCGCGGCAACAATTAAGACTGCGTTTCCGAAATGAAATCGCATGCGATTGCGTATCTCAAAAGGAGAAATGGCAAACGCAACGAATCGTACATGCAATCGCGTGCGATTGCGTGTGCGGCACAGTGTGGCCGTGTCCTCATAGAGCATAGAGAGATGATTGCAAACCAGTCTAGAGAGCAACATGGTAATCAAAGGGATATCACAAACACATGCAGCAAAGCTGAGTCTGAATAATTGCAGTGTAAAAGCCACCAGTCCTTCATTCACCAGATAATCTGGTGACAAATCTGACGAATTTGAGCCGCACACCAGTTTTCTGAAGAAAATAAAGGATTTTATCAATAAACGTTGCTGTTTAACAGCCAGAGCCAGCATGGTATTGTCTTGTATAAAGAGAGGTATGGATTCAAGGGACGAAAATGTTATTCTCCCTCTTAACAAAGCACTGGTAAGGCCTCATTTGGAATATGCAGTGAAATTTTGGAATCCTGTGTACAAAAAGGACATCTTTGAAACGGAAAGGGCAACTAAATTAATAAGGGGATTGGCGGAGCTTGAATATGAAGAGAGACTGGAAAAGTTACAATTATGTACGCTGGAGAAAAGGCGCTTGTGTGGGGATATGATTACTGTGTATAAATACATTAACGGGCAATAAACTGGGGCATTGTTCACCAATAGAACATGTCAAAGGACACGCGGACATCCCTTAAGACTTGAAGAAAAAAGGTTTAGGCTTCAAGTTCGGAAGTTCTGATGACTATAGAAGAAGGGAAAGGGTTAATGTAAAATCCCAGAATCCCAGGTGGGACTTGTAAATCAGTTGTTTGCATGTTTAACTGATTCTGCATGTTTAATTAATAAATGGATAAAGGGCTATTTTAACCATTATGCAAAACCCTTCTGATTGGTGGACATATCTCCATAGACTACAAGCACACTGCCCACAATAGGAAGCACACTGCCCACAATAGGAGGAGAGAAATCAATGGCTGCACCCATAAGGAACACAAAAATAAAAATAACTTGATAACTGTTCCCAAAAAATAATGAAAGTATATGGGAAAATGACACAGGATAGCGCTCCCTACACTACAGCAAAACATAGTTTTGGGGGTGGACATGCCCTTTAATAATTTATTTTGGTCAATGATTCAGTGCTCTGCGCACCTTCTTCAGGACAATTATACTGGAAGACAAGGAAAACTGGATCTACATTTTCAGGGAGTATAACTTATCCTTTAAACTTTACTCCAAATAAATATAAAAATGTTCATCAGAAAGTTTGGTAGAATGTACAATCCTGATATATAAACCAGATATGATTAAAAGATGCGTCACTTCACCCATCTGATGCGTTTACATAAAACAGTAAATGTATCTGTTAGTAAATAAAGCTTCTTCCCTTCACAAGACTTTTCAGCAGTTATTATTCGCATTAAGAAATTATTAAACATTACATGTAAATTATAATCCAGATGAAGCCACCTGCAGGTTTACCTAGTTGGTTTAGTGAAATGACATTTCTATTTCTTTACCTGTTTTACATTGTCTGCCAGGAACACAAAGTAAACACAACAAAATCCCAGCTGTGTGAGGATCAAGAAGAATCCAACGATTCGCCTAATAGAAAAAGGAGAAAGAAATAAAGTTTGCTTGTGCTATGAATTTGCAGCAACAAATGAAATGTTAGCTTTTTACGTAGTTGTGGCAGTTCTAGCATCTGATTGGTCGCTGTTGATTAACAGCCGGGGGAACCTTTTTACCTTTTATTGCATCAGCCCAGTTGTCGTCTTGAGCATTGTACATTTAATATTCTGATGTGATTTACAAATGTGACTAGGCCAATGAGTAAGGGCAGAGTTTCACCTGAATGCATAAGGCGTTCACCTTTGACCTATGTTTTACATGCCAGTAATGGAGGCGCAAAAAAGATACTGCAATACTGCGACGCATGAGGACCTTGTAAGTAAGGGTATATTAAATATTAGATATGCAGCCATAAAAAGTAGTATAAAAAGTAGCTCAAGTAACACAGTTTATTGATAAGTTGGTAGATTCTTTTTCCCCGCAGCCTATTCGCACAGCTAAATGAATATTTGGTGACTACAGCCCTCTAGTGGCATATAAAAGTTTGGTCATAGCATCCTTATTGTAAAGAAAGCTTACACACACTTGAAAGTCTACAAGATGAATGAAAAACATGGAAATTTTCCCGTGATTGTGCTAATCTCAACATCCCCCTGGAAATCAATCTGGGAGCTATATGGCTGCAGTTGGGACATCGTGGGGACAATGGGTCTTGCAAAATAAAGAAGACTAGTCATTGTGAACATAATGAGGCTCATTTTACTGTACTGGAAGGGAGATCTACCCAGAGTATTTGCGGCTCTGGATAAATCTCCCTATATGTTCCTTACCTTCTGATGTTCCCAAGACTTTAGAATGATTTCCATATAACGGTCATTCCCAGCCTTTTTTTTGCTTACCAATCAATGTGCCAGAGCGGAAAATTTCTGTGGAACGTTGGAAGGTAAAACAGCCAGTCTCTTCTGCTTTTCTTAAAGGGCATGTCCACCCCCAAAACGAACTTTGGGAGAAAGGTAGGTAACCCCAACCCACCCCCAACCGCCGCAATATTACTTTAAAAAAATCCCCAGATTTCTACTTACAAAGCCTTCTCTCTGCAGCGATCCGAGGCAGCCAATCAAAGACGCAGCTGACATCACTGGAAACGCCGGGGAGAAAAGGCTCTGTAAGTACGGTTCTGGGGATTATTGTGGCGGTTGGGGGCGGGCAGGGGTTATCTACCTTATCCTCAAAGGATTTCAAGCAAGGTGCAACGATGGCAGAGGATGGATCCGGATGGTGGGGGGGGGGGGGGGCTGCGCATGTCACAGGATGAGGAATCAGGAAGGAATCCTTGTTGAGGACCAGGAATCAGGACCGGATGGCTCACTGACAGTTTGGAGCCTTCAGTTTCCTGAAATTTGAAAAGGCATTCTACAGAGTGGGGCCAGAAGTGAGTTAAATGATAGTTTTGGGGGTGGACATGCCAAATGGAAATCTATCAAATGTGTTTTAAGTGTATGAGCAGCTTAACATGTATATTGGTCCCCCAGGCATTGTTTAGTGTTCTCTCTTGCCAGATTGCTAAATGACTTTTGGGGAACTGTGGGAAATATCACAGACTGTCCCCTCCTTATAGAACAAAACAGGCTGCTCAGCTACTGCCTCAGTTTGTTCTCACTGATAAGAGACGCAGTCCCAGTAAAACAGAATTGTGTAACAAATATGCTTTTTAAGGTTTTCATCCTGGTCATGGTATATAAAATGTCCAGTTGATCTAACCAAACAAAGCTAGCCATACACAATTCCCCACCTTGTGCTGCCGATGTTCTATAGATTTCAGCTTGAAAACTACGGAAGATAGGTTCTGGAAGATGGGGGGGTATCTACAGGGGAAAAAATTCCATCTTGCCCGTTTTTTCAATAGGCCGATCATCATCATTATCTGTCATCTTTGAAAGATGTGGCTACAGACATTCATGAGCGCTCTCCCTATATAAAGTATATCGCACATACACCCTAACGAACACTGGCAACTCCCTATACTTTAGAACAGGGGGGCGATCACCATGAGGGAAGTTTTCGGTTTGTAACGAATGATTCCCAAAAAACACTCATGCGTTTTAAAGGGCATGTCCACCCCCAAAACTATAATCCCCCCCATTAATGGCCCCACCATGTAGTGTAATAAAATCCTTACCTCACATCCCAGCTCCATATGGTTCTCCTGTAGTCCCCCCCCCAAATTCCCAAAAACTGTCCACCAGGAGGATAGCAGAGTCCATATAGGACTCTGCCTCCTGTCTCTCCTCAGGGAGAAGTTTGGCATGCGTACTGCAGCCCTTCTCCCCCTCCCGCTCCCTCCCGTTTTGCGATCCCTCCCCCTACCATAAAAACCCTTGCCCAATTACCTGTAAAACGAGTCCTGAACCACCTCTCTAGCATACACCGTTCTCATTCTATCATCAAAAGAAGTAACAAATAGTTAAGGGGCTGGATGGCTCCACAGTCCTGCCAAATCCCATGATCCCAACCCCTGTCGCCGACAAATGCATGCTCTATTATGCACATTCTCAGCTCTGTCTATAAGGGCAAGCATGCTCAGTAATTACTAAGAGGCAGCATTGGAAGAGGGAATTTCCCATCATGCAATTCACATGATTTGCATGAACACTGTGTCCATTCCAGTTATAGCAAAACTGCACCTAGCAGAAGATAGTTCAGATTGGATATCTAAAGATAACTATTGTTTCAGTATAGATGTCCTTTTATACGTGTTACCTTTAAGAGAATGTACAGAAAGTGCTTGCAATAAACTTTGATTTTTTTTTTGCTGCATTTGAAAGGTCTTTTTACTTATGTGCGTCCTGCCACGGGAATGGCGGCAACGAAAGAGTTACTATGTTACATAACATAGTAACTCTTTCGTTGCCGCCATTCCTGTGCATTATCCAATCACTCATTTTCTGTATAATGCGGTATCCAAGTTGGTTTTTCCTGGCTATGCCAAGCTGGGTCTGGGATTTCTAACCTGCAGCCTTCCAGATTTTTGAAAACTACAACACCCAGCATTCCTCCATTGCAGAAGAAACCAAGGAATACTGGGCGTTGTAGTTTTCCAACATCTGGAGGGCCACAGGTTGGACATCCCTGCTCTGGGCACTAGAGCAATAAATTGTTAGTGGATATATATTTAGTTATCAGATCATCTCATAATTGGGGGACACTTATAATTAAAGTAAGTAACAGGGCTGCGTTAATTACAACCTGATTGTATTTATACTGCAGTGATTCTGACAGCCTTGACGCATGATTTCATGTACAACCCCTAACTGCCCTATGCTGTTTGAGAGTGCTTGTCAGGGAATGGTGGAACTAGTAGTGCAACTGCATATTTATTAGGCTTGCTCACAATTTTGCAGACTATTTGATTAAAGTAAAGCAAACTAAGGTTCTGCAAACAAAAATCTATTTTTATCATTTATATCAACATGTACGTGCTGTTTATGGACTGCTACACAATGACACTATAAACCTAGGAGCAAAAGATTATTCATTGCTGTAGTCCAACTAAATTACCAGCCACTAACTTACAAATCTCTAACCTAAATACAAAGGCAAGACCTGACTGCTGAATACAAACTGAGCTGCTCTCAGGAGTTCATGAAGTTTTATAGTGTCTCATAAACACACCCTCAAAATCTGATTGGTCCAAAACAAATCTTAAATCTGATTGGCTCTTGTATTATTGACCAATCATATGTTGGGGGTGTGCCAAGGAGACAGTATAAAACAGCCAGAGGCCTTCAGCAAGTCTGCTTACCTTACCTCTTTCCCCCGCCGCACAATCCCGTCTCTCTGTTTCACGAACTGCAAGCAGAAGGCAGGACCGGCAGCTGCGTCTGTGACTGGCTGAGCCAATCACGGATGCGGTTGCAGGCTGCTTAGAACGGCAAAAAGAGAGGCAAGGTAAGTAACTCTCGGGAGTTTCTAGATATAAGGTTATTGCTGTTGGGGCTGGGGGACCAATCCCTATAGTATATATAAGGGTTTGGAGCTAGGGGGAGGAGACCAAATCGGGTGGGAAGGGACGGGGGGGCGGGGAGGCCTGCTTGCACATGCTAAACTTCTCCGGGAGGGGACAGGAGGCAGAGTGCTATATGGTAGCCACTTTTTTGGACTTGGGGGGGATTCCAGGAGAACCATTTGGAGCTGGATGTAGTAAGGATTTTATTACACTACAGAGTGGGGCCAGTAGTGGGGGGGATTATAGTTTTGTGGGTGGACATGCCTTTAATGTAAAGGTAACATAGAGTGCGATGGATCCGGATGGAAGGAGAGGGGGGGGGGGGGAAATTGGCTCCATGCTTGAGTACATCCCAGAGGACAGGAAACAGCTCCTACTCTTCACTTTCCTGGACTTTGGAAAAGCACTGCAAGGAAACATTTGGAGCAGAGATGTAAGGTAATGATTTTTTAACACTACACGTAGGCCAGCATTGGGTTAAATTTTAGTTTTGGAGTGGAAATGCTTTTAATTCCAGTCAAGGTGTAAATATATAACATAGCTTCCCATAATACACACTTTTAACACATAACCAAATAACTAATAATAATAATAATTTAATGCAAGGTTCAGGTTTATACAAAGATTAAGACGAAAAGTGTGTTTGTGGTTTTTTTCTGGTCCATAGATTTTTTTTCTATTTGTGACGTCAATGGACATTATAATAAGTGCTGTCCCTCTAGAACTGGGTTGTTAGGTTGCATTGTTGCTAAGCACTGTGAGATCAAAAGTGCTCAGTCTCTTATACAGAAAAAGCTCAAAGAATCAAATTAAGATAATTGCATTAAACCTCTTCTCTAGATGCAAGAGGAGAACCACACAAGCTTTTTTCCTCTCCAGCTAAGCATTTATACTACACTTAGAAACAATGGGCAATAGAAAAACACTACGATCCCTGGTTAAGCAAACCTTGAGAACATACTGTGCCAAACACACCTCATACAAACAGACAGCTTTATCATACAAATTAAAGGCCATTTAATATCGTCACTAATATCAATATTTATCCTAATCCCATCCAAACCTGCTTGTGGCAGTGTCTTAAGAGGTTAGAGTGAGTTTAAGATTTTTGTAGTGCCTGCAGAAATAAGCAAATGTTAGATATTTTGTGCACGCTGTATATCAATTTTTGTGGATGCAAAAGGAAAAAAATGCCTACCTATTAGAATAAATAACATCATTTTAAACAATGGTATTACAGATGTTTATTTTAATTAGAAGTTTAATAATGGAATATTAGGCACCCCCATTTGCGAGACTTTCATGAAGAATGAAGCTAGCTAAAACTATTCCCACACTTTCATCCAGCTGACCTGCATGAATGACCATCATTTCAAGCATGTTCAATAAAATGGTATGGAGCAACAGCAACAGTCCGTTAACCAACTATAGAAGAAAATCTGACGTTTTGAATAGCCAGGAATATGATGTTCTGAAGATTTCAATAGAAACAATTATAAAATAGTTCCTAAAATGAAAATGATACCTGAATCTGTTTATTCCGGGTATGTTCTTTCAATTGATATAAACTAAGGGAGACGCTAAACTGCAAATGTATTTCAAGTATCAATGTCTGCAATAAAATATTAACAAGTCTCATTGGTTTCCTGGGACAGTACATATGGGAGATCTCCTCTAATTTAAAAGACCCAGCATTGTGTGACCTATAACTATAGGAATTAAAGGGTCACTATACCCACACAAATTATCTTAAACTACAATGTAGAGATATAAATGGTTGTACTCGTATATTTATCTGTGCTTGCTTTGTCATTAATTATTAATGTTAGTGAGTGCTCCTAATTGCCCCCCCCTCCCTAACTCACTGCCTCCTTGTATGTGTCTGAGACACTTGTAAATTCTGCACAGCCTCACCATAGACACTGCTCTGATTTCACATCTTCCTCCCCCTCTCCCTCCCCCTTGCCTTCTTTTCTCTGCTGATTCTCATAATTGTTGCAGAAAGTGTGCTGGCAGGCAGCTAAAGATCCTAGTAAGAGGTCATTATGGTCACATATAATAATCTCTGCTCCTGGAGTGACAGGTCTTTCCCTGGAAATGCTGTGATTAAAAATGATTTCCTCAAATTTACAGCTCAGATTTACAATTTGAAAATTCATTTTTTTCTACTGTGACTTATATGAATGTATCAGTGTCTGTTCATACAAACTCGGATTTCCTGTTTTTTAATAGCATTATGTTCCCATCTTCCACAATCACTGTAGGCATTACATGTCCTTCTGACTGCACAACATCACGGCCAGCCACCCGGATACTAGAAACCAATAAACAGCCCTTAATTTTACAATGAATGAAAGGTATTTTCCATACCACAATTCCTGCATTCTTCACGCCAGAGGAGACCCATAGGCCAGTTCCAATGTTTCCTTTCAACAAATGGATTAATGTCTGGAACCACCTTGAAAAGGACAAAACGGCGATAGTGGTCAGCAAAAGCAAATATAAGGACGTTGATAGGAAAGACTAAAGACAAATCTTTGTATCTTTATTAAACAGATGTTAGATGACAAGAGGGCAGCTCCAGTTTTTTGGTTCCCCCCCCTATCTTTAAAACATACTTAGTGCTGCTTCTGCTGTCCTCTCCGAGCCTCTCATACTGGCCAGAACCTGGGCACAAAGCTATTGATAGTTCTTGAAGGGCTCTCTTCACTGGGGCTTGCCTCTGTGGAGCTATAATCATTGTATCGATCAGTTTAGCCTGGATGCATCCATAACTTCTGGGGGAGAAAACCTGTGAATAAACAGGAGAGGAGCGTTTTAATTAATGTGATGCAGTTTGTTTGTTGTGATGGATTTAATTCACTATTAACTAGCCATGCACACAGATATGGAACATCAATTACCAAGAGCCGGTGAAAAGTGCATTTAGTACACATACCAATCAATTCACATTCTGCTAACTGGATTAACGCCTGGGAAATCCCTAGAAAAAGGCTGAATAACTGCACCTTGCTGCAGACCTCGCAGTCCCTCGATTTTAATTTATATTAACTTGCTGAAAACAACCTGTAATTACTAGGGGTCAGCTCCCACAATCCACCTTAGCTGGGTAAACCCCCAGCTAAGCGTCTGTGTACAGCACCTCTGTAGTGCTCAACAATCAAAAACAAGGAAGTTGCAGCCTTGCTTCATAGAAGCTGACAGGCCAATCACATTATAGCACAGAGATCCTCCCCTCCCCTGACACAAAACAGAGATTTCAGTTTTTGTTTTCAAACACATCCAATGCTCCTGTCCTAACAATCAAATAATCCCTTACTTTTCATTTAAAAAAAAGTAATCTTTGCAGTGTATCTCATAGATAGCATGGATGTAAGAAACAGATAATAACATTTCACACAAAAATAAAAAAATAAAAGTAAGTCTGAGGAATAGAACCTGCAACTTGTACATTTACTCTGTCTTGCTAAAGCAGAGCTCTTACCTCTTACCTACAGATAACGGGGAGATCCAATTCTGGCGTTACTTACCTTAGCCCAATCCCGCGATACAATAACTGACGTAAACGAGATTACGTCAGTTATTGCATCGCGGGATCGGCTAAGGTAAGGGCTGTGGGTTTAAACGCCTTCCACACTATCGTTAAGTGGCGCGCTACTAGGTAGCGCAATACTTAACGTTAGGGGTTTTAAATCATAGCACAGCGCTATTTCCAAAAACATTTGGAAATGGCGCTGTGCTCTAAAATCCGTCTAAAACCCACGTTTTAGACGGAAAAGCCCTATATTGAATCTCCCCCATAATATATAGAACATAGTATACCGTATGTAGAATCTTACTATGAACATAATGGAAACAAAATAAATGAAACTCTGGGGATTAGAACTTGCAACCTTCTGAAATGTATGTTATGAGAACTGGCACCTTCAAGGTGTAGCCACCATAGAGTACGCCGATACATTTAGGAGCTTCATAATTGAAACAAAAAAGGAGTAGTTTGGAGTATTGAACTAGTGACCTTCTGAATCTGAATTGTATATTTTTAAACCGGGTGCCTTACCCGTGTGCCACCACTGAACAAGCGGAGTACCCAGACACATTTGGGAGCTTTATTTTTTGCTAACGAATCCTAAATAAAATGGAATATGGAAGTCCCTGATAAGACTTAAAAGCTGCTTGTTAGCCTCGCAGTTTATTGAATGGTTATAAATTATGGTAACAAGCAGCTTTCAAAGTCTTTTGGGACTTCCACATTGGTGTATAGAAAACATTCTGTACATAGACATGAATACTGGGGTCAGGGGGTGTGGTTCTTTGATGACTTCTATTTCTCACATTGTACTAAATGCAACTTACTAAGAAGAATCTTACAATGTATAGGTGTTATGGGAGAAACTTTCACATTAGGTTTTTAAAAAATTTCAAGTTTAATTTTCCTTTAAGGGTATGTCCACCTTCAAAAAAACTTTTAGCAAACATTGCCCGTCCCCCCACCCACCCCAACCACTATGTTTTGTAATATCAGAAAATGCCCAGAACTTTACTTACCTTCCCTCTTGCCTCCACCGCGCTGCCGGCCCTCTGCTTGCGAAAATGCAAGAAGAGGGCGGGAACCGGCAGTCACGTCTGTGATTGGCTAAGCGGCAGCCAATCACGGACCGCTGCCGGAGTTCAGTGCGGCGGAGGCAAGAGGGAAGTTAGTAATGTTCTGGGCATTTTCTGATATTACAAACATAGCGGTTGGGGCGGGGGAGACAGGGGCAATGTTTGCTAAAAAGGTTTTACACTAGGGGGAGGGAATCCAAATCGGGAGGAGAGGGAGGGAGGGGGAGAAGCTGCAGTACGCATGCCAAACTTCTCCCGAGGCCAGGTAGGAGGCAGAGTCCTATATGGACTCTGCTATCTCCTGGTGGGCAGTTTTTTGGGACTTGGGGGGGGGGGGAACTACCGGATAACCATATGGAGCTGGGATGGGAGGTAAGGATTAAACTACACTACATGATGGGGCCAGTAGTTAGGGGGAATTTTAATTTTGGGGTGGACATGCCCTTTAAAGACATTCCCACTTTGAAATAACTGAAACTAGGGCCAAAATACACAGCTTGATTGGCCACCTTGTAACAGCATGTGTTGGCTTGAAATCTCCTTTTAGATTCTGCTGTTGAATGAAAATTTCCCATCGCATTCATCAACTTCCTAAATAAAACTTGTTAAAATTAATAAGCAGTCTATTGATCAAAAGCTGAATGAAAATGAATTTCACAACTAGGCTGATTAAAAACATCAATCCAATGGCCAGCTTACGGTAACAGAAGACTTAAGACATCAGGGCTATTCAATAAAAGTTCTTATCGTTTAAAATGGTGCTAACTTTGCCCCAACCAATCAGATATTTATTTAACATTTGAAAGCTAATATCATACATTGGTATCTGTAGGCGCACATACTGTGGGAGTCCCCATCGGACACGGTGCAATGCGTACTCTGTATTCTATGCGCACTTGTGCATGCAAGACAAAGTCCGTCTGCACCTGTCAGACTATGCGGCGGAGGAGCAAGCGATCGGGGTAAGTACCTGACCTTCTCACCTGGCCCCTGCAGGTTTTATTGAAGAACAGGGGTAGACACAGATCCTTTACCTCCTATTCTTCAATAAAACAAATCCCATTTTTTTTTTTATTTCCAGCGGAGATACCATTTCAAGTAAATGAAGCAGACAACCGACCAACGGAAATTTTCCGTAATTCCCGACTGACCATAATGCCGACTACGGTCATTGGTCGGCACGCCCAGTCGGTCGGGGAACCACCCCTACACACACCAACGATATGGGTAAATCCTGTCATTCCCATATGGGATTTACCTATTATTGTTACTGTGTATGGCCACCTTAAAGGAGAACTGTGGTCCCAAAACAATTGGTCTAGTAAGAAAGGCAAGAATATTACCTGTAAAACGAGTCCTGAACCACCTCTCTAGCATACACCGTTCTCATTCTATCATCAAAGAAGTAACAAATAGTTAAGGGGCTGGATGGCTCCACAGTCCCTGCCAAATCCCTGATCCCAACCACTGTCGCAGACAGTCTATAAGGGCAAGCATGCTCAGTATTACTAAGAGGCAGCATTGGAAGAGGGAATTTCTTATCATGCAATTCACATGATTTGCATGAACACGTTGTCCATTCCAGTTTAGCAAAACTGCACCTAGCAGAAAATAGTTCAGATTGGATATCTAAAGATAACCATTGTTTTCAGTATGATGTCCTTTTTATACCTGTTACCTTTAAGAGAATGTACAGAAAGTGCTTGCAATAAACTTTGATTTTTTTTTTTGCTGCATTTGAAAGGTCTTTTTACTTATGTGCATCCTGCCACGGGAATGGCGGCAACGAAAGAGTTACTATGTTACATAACATAGTAACTCTTTCGTTGCCGCCATTCCTGTGCATTATCCAATCACTCATTTTCTGTATAATGTGGTATCCAAGTTGGTTTTTCCTGGCTATGCCAAGCTGGGTCTGGGATTTCTAACCTGCAGCCTTCCAGATTTTTGAAAACTACAACACCCAGCATTCCTCCATTGCAGAAGAAACCAAGGAATACTGGGCGTTGTAGTTTTCCAACATCTGGAGGGCCACAGGTTGGACATCCCTGCTCTGGGCACTAGAGCAATAAATTGTTAGTGGATATATATTTAGTTATCAGATCATCTCATAATTGGGGGACACTTATAATTAAAGTAAGTAACAGGGCTGCGTTAATTACAACCTGATTGTATTTATACTGCAGTGATTCTGACAGCCTTGACGCATGATTTCATGTACAACCCCTAACTGCCCTATGCTGTTTGAGAGTGCTTGTCAGGGAATGGTGGAACTAGTAGTGCAACTGCATATTTATTAGGCTTGCTCACAATTTTGCAGACTATTTGATTAAAGTGAAGCAAACTAAGGTTCTGCAAACAAAAATCTATTTTTATCATTTATATCAACATGTATGTGCTGCTTATGGACTGCTACACAATGACACTATAAACCTAGGAGCAAAAGATTATTCATTGCTGTAGTCCAACTAAATTACCAGCCACTTACTTACAAATCTCTAACCTAAATACAAAGGCAAGACCTGCTAGCTTGACTGCTGATTACAAACTGAGCTGCTCTTAGGAGTTCATGAAGTTTTATAGTGTCTCATAAACACACCCTCAAAATCTGATTGGTCCAAAACAAATCTTAAATCTGATTGGCTCTTGTATTATTGACCAATCATATGTTGGGGGTGTGCCAAGGAGACAGTATAAAACAGCCAGAGGCCTTCAGCAAGTCCTAGTTCTGTTTTAGTAGCAGAGCTGCTAGTTTGTTCTGCAAGCATAGCAACTATCAGATGTCTGGTGCCTAACTGAGCTTTCTAAATGCATTAGTTTTGGTGCCTGGTAGTTGCAGTGTGGCTGCTCTCTGTTTTGCTCCATCTCATAAATGATTGTTTGGTGCTTAATGTATAAAAAAAAAGTTTTCATAAAGTTCTCTCAGAATTTAGTTGCCGTGCCTGATCAAATTCACTGGCTTTGAACAAAGTTATTGTTGGTGTAGTTGAATTACATCTATCACTTACCCTAAAGATACTCTCTAATAGCAGAGGGCAGTCAGGGAATGGTTGGGGTTGTATTTTGAAAACATATAGAGAGCCACAGGTTAATCAGGTAAAACACCTGTAGCCAGTCTGAGTTAGAATGATCACAGTATAAAATCAATTTACAATAATGCAGCCCTGCTAATTACATGAATCTGTCTGTCAGGCTCTGTACAATACAAGGTTTGTTACCATATAACTTTCATTTATGGCTTTTACATGTGTGTGGAGAGAGATGGGATAAAAAGTTTTTTCTTTGATTACCGAGTTTCTGAGAGTTTATTGAAGATTAATTGACTTTATTAAAGGGCATGTCCACCCCCAAAACTATAATTCCCCCCACTACTGGCCCCACTCTGTAGTGTAATAAAATCCTTACCTTACATCCCAGATCCAAATGGGTACTGGTAGAGATGTCTTCGAACTTTCTCCTTGATTTGCCAGTACACGCGTATCCTGCTTACTATACACACGTGTGATCGCAGGTCGGCGATAATCGTGCCGTGAATGGGCACTTTATCGGGGCAAAACGGCCGCTCGTTTGGAGATCCGTTGATGGATGGGATGAAGTATAGTTTAATAGTATGAGGTTTTTAAAAGTTTGAATTTGGACACTATAGTTGCCCTTTAAAACGACATTTGCACGCATCCGCAACATCATTCACGCACAATGCCATTCACGCACTTAAAACGATATTCGCACGCATCCGCAATGCCATTCACGCACTTAGAATGACACTCACACACACTCACAGCACCAATCACGCACATATAACGACATTCACACACACTCACAGCACAAATCATGCACATATAACGACATTAACAACAGCGTTATATTACATATATAATAATTAAAAATGTAATTAAATATTAAGTATTTTTACAAACAATTATTATTTTTTAACAATGTGTTATAATATACAAAAAAAATCCATTCATAAAGGTAGTTTGTATTACCGATCCCGCCTCCCTCCTCTAACAGAGGCGTGCCTGTTTGTTAGGCCACGCCTCCGAATCCCTCCCCCTGTAGTGCCGAGCGGCCAATAGAAAATGCTTGTGATGTCACCAGCATCAGGAAATTGCATGCTGGGATTGTAGTTTTTGGCAGAAACAGGAAGGGATGGAATCCAAGATGGCGGCGCCCAAGTATGGACTTTATAAGGCGAATTTAAAGTATGTGTTTTTGATTTTTTTTATATTTAAAGCTTCAGAAAGCTTTGCAGGGGGTTAAGGAACAATTAGACATGTTTGTGCAACTTACAAAAACGGGATAACAGTTCTCCCAGTTCTCCTTTAAGTCCACAACTGTCTGTTTGCGATGTGGCCCCCCACATTGACCTGCACTGCTCTTCGATTCTCACGTGCGGATCGTAACCACATGAGAAATAATGGGGCCTAGCCAGGCTGAAAGTCACTGAACTCCTTAGTAAATGCAAAATTACAATATGCTCCACCATAGCCTGAAGAGATCAGAAAAACAAACAAAGGAAGAAAAAAAAATTATAAAAACTGCCTCAAGGTGCAAATGTTCTTCTAAATAGATTACAAAACCATATGCATGACACCTGTTAGTATTAATGCTATAAATGATAATGGTTTGTCAATAAGCATTTGGCTAGTGTAGAGATGTATAGCTCTTAGGGCTAGGCCCCACTACAACGCACTAAATCGCGCATGCAATCGTGAGCGTTATCGCACGCGGTTGTGAGCGTCATTCTTGTGCATTTTCTGTTTGCGCGTGAGTTTTGCGCATACGATTTTGCCGTTTTCCGTTATGGCAATGCATGCGTTAACGCACCAAAAATGGTGAACGCATGCGATACGAAAAAGGATGCGCAATCGCATGCTCATAGGAAATCGCGGGGATTTTTGCATTCCCGCGATTTCCATTATAACCAAATCGCCTGCGCTTTTGCGGACGCAAAATGCATGCGCAAACGCTTAAAAAACGCGTAAGTGGGGCCTAGCCCTTAAGACAAACATAATGAAAACATCTCCTTTGTATTACCTGTAGACAGCTGGCTAGAGTGGATACATTCTTCCAGAGCACCGGTTAGATCAAATAACAAGACAAACACTAATCCCTTTCGGTAATACCGTATATATGTTATGTAATATAAAGATTTTTAAAAGAAATATGCTTAATGAAAAGAAGCTGAGAACCAATGTACACACTTGACATCTCATTTGTTATCAACATTACATTTTCCATTAAAAGCAAAAATCCTATAGAAATGTAACACTGCAAATGTGCAAGGTACACATTTTAAATTTGGCAATACAGGAAATCGAAAAATCTGAAGGTCAGCAACTTCAAAGGTTTGCTAACATTAGCACAATATCTGCAACAATCTGTGACTTTTTGCATGGGAACTTGAGCATTATTTTTTATACAGTTTACATATTTTTGTCTATAGTTTGCCTATAGACAAAGAAATATTACACACAATTCATTGCTAGTTTTACAAGTTCTTATATACAATTGCAACCTATTTTACAGAGATACAATCAAGCACTGAAAACCTTACATTTCCAGTTGCCCCACATATGTAAATGATGATACAGTTATTGTGCAATATTGAAAATTATTTAAAGGGGAGTATTTTCTCATTTCAATTACCATAATCTGCCTATTCAGCTATTTTCCTATGCATAAAAAATACCTCCAAAGTACTGACATCCTGTTTGCAGGACCCCAGTAGTGTCCATTGTGGTCTTATTCTTTGGATTCATTCAGTTGCTCAGTAGAAATCCGAGTATGCTTGACCCATCCAACAACCAATCAGAAAAAATTGCCGTTAGGAACATTTTAAGGAAGTGAGCATTCTGGGTTGATGTGTAATATCGATAAATTAAGTAATAAAGATTTTTTTTTCCACTGACTCCATGAATGTGTTTTCTTCACATTGTACTGATTTTAAAGAGGTATGTTGTGTTCCTTTACATTAAAGGATAACTATACTCAAAATTAACTTCTTAAAAATAAAAGTACCTGGGGCAAGGAGGTAGGACTGCTTATTCCTACCTCGCACACAATATTGTTCCGTTGAAGAGTTACAGCACATGCAGTTTTCATTTGCCAGGTTAGTGCTGGACTATTCCTGTATTAAAGATAGTGCTGAAGCCAGGAGGAAGACTGGCACATCCAGTTTTCTTTGGGCTGCTGCTCCTCACAGAAACAATATTGGTAAGGTGGGAATTACCAGTCCTATTTCCCTATCCCAAGTACTTAAAAAACGTTCGTATGTATGGCCACCTTTACGGTTATAAAAAAAATGTGCCCAGCAGTGTAAAGCTGGGTACACACGATGAGATATTTCGGTCCGATCGACCGATAGTTCAGTGTATTGGTCGATCGGACCAAAATTATCGCATCTGAATGTGCCCATGTCCGATCGACCGTTCGTCCGAATCGTGCGGTCCATAGAGGACCGGTAACTATCGGACGCAGCTGCTTTTGCCGCGACCGAAAGTCCTTCCTCCTGGCCGACCGGTCGAAAGTATCGAACGGTCGGTCAGGAGGAAAAATCGGTAGGTGTGAACCTAGCTTAACACCCTGCAGACATGATCTGGTGTTAAACTTGTTTTTTTTATAGTGGGAGATTCTGTGCTACTCCAATATACCTAAAGAGAGTTAATGATTGAATAAGATATGGCTTTATAAATTTATACCTTTGTACCTTTATACAGAGAACCTGAGGATTAGGGGAAATATACAGATGACAGGCAGACAGACAGAATACCGACAGAGATAAATATGTCACAAAAATGCACACAACTTTTGGAACGGAAACAATTGCTGTGACAGCTTATAGGTTACTCCCTTTTTTTAAGGGTCTGTCCTCACATCAGGGGCGTAACTACCAGGGGAGCAGGGAGAGTAACTGCAGGGGGGCTGAAGCCAAGGGGGACCCATTTTCTATAATTTTCCTATGCCAAATATAGCCTTCTCCCAGAAAACCACTGAGGATGAAGCACAGATAGGGGCCCCATCATAGTTTTGCAGGGGCCCAATCGATTCCTAGTTATGCCACTGCCTCAAATTGTTCTAATGATTTCATTCATTGTTTACATCAATTCTCATGAATTAAGGTCCGTACACATGTCCAATGCTTCGGGCGACAAATGTCCACAGAGCTCAGGGAGACGCACAAGTGCATGCATTCGGTGGGGCGTCGTTCCTTGATATGTCATGGCGGATCGGTGAACGAAGCCCTACTGAAAGCATACACACGTGCAATTATCACCCGAAATGGCCGCTTGTCTTGCATGTATGAGGCACAAGTAAATATACCTATAAGTAAATCTAAATCTATTAAATATATGCATACTATGCCACCCCCAGCATCCCCCACCGAAAGATCTGCCAGCGGTAGTATCCCCCACGGAAAGAACTGCAACTCCCAGCATCCCCCCACGAAAAGAACTGCAACCCCCAGCATCACCCCACGGAAAGAACTGCAACCCCCAGCATCCCCCCACGGAAAGAACTGCAACCCCCAGCATCCCCCCACGGAAAGAACTGCAACCCCCAGCATCTCCTCACGGAAAGAACTGCAATCCCCAGCATCCCGAACTGCAACCCCCAGCATCCCCCCACGGAAAGAACTGCAACCCCCAGCATCCCGAACTGCAACCCCCAGCATCCCCCCCACGGAAAGAACTGCAACCCCCAGCATCCCGAACTGCAACCCCCAGCATCCCCCCACGGAAAGAACTGCAACCCCCAGCATCCCCCCCACGGAAAGAACTGCAACCCCCAGCATCCCCCCCGAACGATGCAACCCCACCAGCCTCCCCCCCACGCGAACGAACTGCAACCCCCCAGCATCCCCCCCACAACAGGAACTGCAACCCCCAGCATCCCCCCCACGGAAGAACTGCACCCCCAGCATCCCCCCACGGAAAGAACTGCAAAAACCCCCAGCATCCCCCCCACGGAAAGAACTGCACCCCCAGCATCCCCCCACGGAAAGAACTGCAACCCCAGCATCCCCCCCACGGAAAGAACTGCAACCCCCAGCATCCCCCACGGAAAGAACTGCAACCCCCAGCATCCCCCCCACGAAGAACTGCAACCCCCAGCATCCCCCCCCCGGAAAACTGCAACCCCCAGCATCCCCCCCCCGGAAAGAACTGCAACCCCCTCCAGCTCCCCCCCCACGGAAAGAACTGCAACCCCCAGCATCCCCCCCACGGAAAGAACTGCAACCCCCAGCATCCCCCCCACGAAAGAACTGCAACCCCCAGCATCCCCCCCACGGAAAGAACTGCAACCCCCAGCATCCCCCCCACGGAAAGAACTGCAACCCCCACATCCCCCCCCCACGGAAAGAACTGCAACCCCCAGCATCCCCCCCACGGAAAGAACTGCAACCCCCAGCATCCCCCCCCGAAAGAACTCAACCCCCGCTCCCCCCCAGAAAACTGCAACCCCCAGCATCCCCCCCACGGAAGAACTGCAACCCCCGCATCCCCCCCACGGAAGAACTGCAACCCCCAGCATCCCCACATCCCCCCACGAAGAACTGCAACCCCCAGCATCCCCCCACGGAACAGAACTGCAACCCCCAGCATCCCCCCCACGGAAGAACTGCAACCCCCAGCATCCGCACCCCCCCGGAAAAGAACGTGCAACCCCCAGCATCCCCCCCCGAAAGAACTGCAACCCCAGCATCCCCCCCCACGGAACACTGCAACCCCCAGCATCCCCCCCACGGAAAACTGCAACCCCAGCATCCCCCCACGGAAGAACTGCAACCCCCAGCATCCCCCCCGGAAAGAACTGCAACCCCCAGCTCTCCCCCCAGGAAAGAACTGCAACCCCCAGCATCCCCCCCCACGGAAAGAACTTGCAACCCCCGCATCCCCCCCACGGAAAGAACTGACACCCCCAGCATCCCCCCCCCCCACGAGAACTGCAACCCCCAGCATCCCCCCCACGGAAAGAACTGCAACCCCCAGCATCCCCCCCACGAAAGAACTGCAACCCCCAGCATCCCCCCCACGGAAAGAACTGCAACCCCCAGCATCCCCCCAAGAAAACTGCAACCCCCAGCATCCCCCCAGGAAAACTGCAACCCCCACATCCCCCCCACGGAAGAACTGCAACCCCCAGCATCCCCACGAAAAACTGCAACCCCCAGCATCCCCCCCGGAAAGAACTGCAACCCCCAGCATCCCCCCCACGGAAAGAACTGCAACCCCCACACATCCCCCCCACGGAAAGAACTGCAACCCCCGCATCCCCCAAGGAATTGCAACCCCCAGCATCCCCCCACGGAACTGCAACCCCCGAATCCCCCACGAAGACTGCAACCCCCAGCATCCCCCACGGAATAAACTGCAACCCCCAGCATCCCCCCACGGAAAGAACTGCAACCCCCCCCGCATCCCCCCCACGGAAGAACTGCAACCCCCAGCATCCCCCCACGGAAAGAACTGCAACCCCCAGCATCCCCCCAAGGAAATAACTGCAACCCCCAGCATCCCCCCCAGAATAACTGCACCCCCGCATCCCCACGAAAACTGCAACCCCCAGCACCCCCCACGGAAAGAACTGCAACCCACATCCCCCACGGAATAAACTCACCCCCAGCATCCCCCCACGGAATAAACTGCAACCCCCAGCATCCCCCCCACGGAAAGAACTGCAACCCCCAGCATCCCCCCCCCCACGGAAAGAACTGCAACCCCCGCATCCCCCCACAAAGAACTGCAACCCCAGCATCCCCCCCACGGAAAGAACTGCAACCCCCAGCATCCCCCCCACGGAAAAGCTGAACCCCCAGCATCCCCCCCAAGGAAATAACTGCAACCCCCAGCATCCCCCCCACGAAAGAACTGCAACCCCCAGCATCCCCCCCACGGAAGAACTGCAACCCCCAGCATCCCCCCCACGGAAAGAACTGCAACCCCCAGCACCCCCCCACGGAAAGAACTGCAACCCCCAGCATCCCCCCACGGAAAGAACTGCAACCCCCAGCACCCCCCCCCACGGAAAGAACTGCAACCCCCGCACCCCCCAAGGAAACTGCAACCCCCAGCATCCCCCCACGGAATAAACTGCAACCCCCAGCATCCCTCCACGGAAAGAACTGCACAACCCCCAGTCATCCCCTCCCCGGAAAAACTGCAACCCCCAGCTCCCCCCCACGGAAGAACTGCAAACCCCAGCATCCCCCCACGAAAGAACTGCAACCCAGCATCCCCCCAAGGAAATAAACTGCAACCCCCAGCATCCCCCCACGGAATAAACTGCAACCCCCAGCATCCCCCCACGGAAGAACTGCAACCCCCAGCATCCCTCCACGGAATAAACTGCAACCCCCAGCATCCCCCCACGAAGAAACTGCAACCCCCACATCCCCTCCACGAATAAACACAACCCCCGCATCCCCCCACATAATACCTACACACCCCCCAATCCCCCACGGAATAAAACTACAACCCCCAGCATCCCCCCATAGTATAAACTACAACCCCCAGCATCCCCCCACAGTATAAACTACAACCCCCAGCAATCCCCCCACAGTATAAACTACAACCCCCACATCCCCCCACAGAATAAACTACATCATCCAGCATCCCACACAGAAAAACTACAACCCCCAGCATCCCCCACAAAGAACTGTAACCCCCAGGATCCCCCACAGAAATAAACTACAACCTCCAGAACCCCCACAGAAAGAACTGTAACCCCCAGGATCCCCCACAGAGACTAAACTCAAACCCCCACACACCAGAATAAACTATACAAACATACATACAACCCCCGCACCCCCAGCATATACATATCCCCGCCCAACTACACATACAACCCCCCCAGCAGCATCTACCCCTCAGCAACCCAGCACGCATATTGCAGATGCATATCCCCCAGCATTCAATTGCGCATTATCCCCCCACAGAAGGGGGAAAAAAAACTACAACTCCCAGCATTCTACAGATATCTTTACCTGCTCGACCTCTCAGGAGCTTTTACGTGAACCAAGGACCAGCAGGGAATTACAGCCCCAAGTAACATATACAATCCATTCCCTCCCGGTGCCTATTACCGTCAGCACCTCCGGTTACTCCTCCCTCTGCCCATAGAGTATCACTGGCTGACAAATGCATGTCACGTGAACCGTTCATGTCATGTGAGCGCTGTCCCCATGGCAACTGGGCGTGCGGTTTTTTTTTTTCTGGAACTTTATTGCACTCAACAAACTTTGTTGTTTCTCTGTCCGCAAACAAAGGCTTAGCTGGGCAAGTGCCCACAGCAACCAATCGGGTGTTTGTGTTTATGCTTAGCACTGTGTGGGATATAGAATATGTGTGAGATGTTCGTTTGCTGTAACCAATCAGATGTATCAGACACATTATTACATCGCCCCCCACAGTCACTGAATGAACCTGAATGGCAAACTGCAGACTGAAAGATGTAGAGGAGAAACGAAAGCTGTGTGAAGGGCTTGGCCACACTGCTGCGTTTTTTTTGCGTTTGCGATTGCGCTTGCGATTTTACAAAATCATTGAAAACGCGGCAACGCAAAAAAAACGCACGTTTTTCGGTGCGATTGCGTTTTGCGTTCTGCATTTTTAATCACAATCGCATGCGTTTTCCTATACTTATTGAAGAAATCGCAAACGCAACGAAAATCGCACTTGAAATCGCATGCTATTGCGTTTGCTTTTGCGTTGCAGTGCGGCCTTGCCCTGACAAACGGTTGTTTCGGCCAATAATCGCATGTGTGTATGCATTCGCCCATTTATTGATCCGCGAACGCATACACACGCTAGATTATCGCCCGTTCGTTGCCCCTGTGCGTCGTGGTAAGAGGTTGTTCGCCGGTGAAAAGATCCTACCATGGAGATGTAATAAAAGTTCTTATCATTAAAAATGGTGCTACTCTTGCCCCAACCAATCAGATGTTAGCTTTCAAATGTTAAATAACATCTGATTGGTTGGGGCAAAATTAGCACCATTTTTAACAATAAGAACTTTTATTGAATCTCCCTGGTACACGTGTGTACGAAGCTTTAATCAAAATACAAAAGATTTAACCCAAAGCAGGTATCCCACCCCTCCCGGATTGTCCGGGAGTCTCCCTCATTCTGGGGTGGTCTCCTGCTTTACCGTGAGACCACCCCAGATTCCCGCGACTGAGAGGAGATTTTAGTCTCCTCCTCAGTCACGCCCCTTTTCTCCAACCATGCCCTGGAACACCCCTAACCCTGCCTCCCTCCACCCCTAGGGCACTAGCCATGCCTCTGTGTGACATTACACCACAACCCCCTCACCACACACCCCTTTCCCACCCTAAAACGGCAGGGTGGGATGTCTGCCCAAAGTAAAAACGACAGGAAAGCCCATTGCAATATAATGTACAGGTTTTAATGAGTTTTGTATTAATTAACTGTCACACAAATCTGCAATGATTTAACATGAAGACCATGAAATGCACCGGGATCTTCATTCGCACGCAACGTTATTACAATTCACTTCAGTTCGAATTCGTACACGGTACAGCTGATCTTCTGGTGACCCGAGTACACGATTACAGAGGAGCGGTAAGTTCCCTTCGGAACCATTTGCAGCCATTCAGCATCGGATATGTCGAAGCTCGTTACAGGAAGGGTGTATGTGCCCTGGAAAATAAAAATCATTTCCAATGTAAAAAAAATAGTAATAATATAGTGGATAATGCAGTGACCAAGGAGTTCCGTGACCAGTGGATAATGCACCCCCAACTATAAATTATAAGGATATTAGAAGTGACCAAGGAGTTTCATGACCAGTGGATAATGCACCCCCAACTGTAAATTCTAAGAATATTAGAAGTGACCGAGGAGTTCCGTGACCAGTGGATAATGCACCCCCAACTATAAATTATAAGGATATTAGAAGTGACCGAGGAGTTCCGTGACCAGTGGATAATGCACCCCAACTGTAAATTATAAGGATATTAGAAGTGACCGAGGAGTTTCGTGACCAGTGGATAATGCACCCCCAACTATAAATTATAAGGATATTAGAAGTAACAAGGAGTTCCATGACCAGTTGATAATGCACCCCAACTGTAAATTATAAGGATATTAGAAGTGACCGAGGAGTTTTGTGACCAGTGGATAATGCACCCCCAACTGTACATTATAAGGATATTAGAAGTGACCGAGGAGTTTCGTAACCAGTGGGTAATGCACCCCCAACTATAAATTATAAGAATATTAGAAGTGACCGAGGAGTTTCGTGACCAGTGGATGATGCACCCCCAACTATAAATTATAAGGATATTAGAAGTGGCCGAGGAGTTCCGTGACCATATAAAAGTACGAGGCCGCAGGCCGAGTACCTTTTATACAGGGCACAGAACTCCAAGGTGACTTCTAATATCCCTCTAATTTACAGTTGGGGGTGCATTATTTATTATAACCTACCCCTTTGTGGCTTCTGATTCCCTTCTCCTCTTGGAACTGTAAGATTATAATAATATAATCTACCATTAGAGACATTAATGGAGACATTGTTGGAGACATTGGGCCCTCATGGACTCGAGGGCCATATTCGTAAACGTGCTATCGCTAGTTAGCAATACCGTGTGTTATCCCTAATGTATGTGAATAACATTTACGCCAAATGTTTGTTTATTAACGAACGTTTGGTCGTATCCTTATCGGTAAGAAGCGATACTGAGCCTTTATACTGTAACTAGGGCCCCAAGAGAGATTATGATTTGTAAGCATTGGCCACAGTGTTTTCCAAATAAACCACAAGGTGTCACTGTAGAAAAGGATATGGAACAACTTTACTGTTTTTATTTTTCTTATTAATAATAATACAAATAAACTTCTATAGTAAAAACAATTATTTTCTTTATAAATGGACCAAGGGCTAGATCCCACTATCACACACAGCAGCACATGCAGGATTTTTGCGCTGCGTTTTGGGCCATATAGTGTTACTGGCATGCATGCGATCCGCACCAAAAGTCGTGAACACGTGCGAACCAATAATGGACCGGACCACAGCACAAATGGTGGGAAATACCCAGTAGCATTGCATTGGCAATGCAAACCAGAATTCCCAAAATGTGTTAATACCAGTGGAGATACCCTTTAATAAACAATATAGGAGTCAGTAGGGAAGGACACTTCCCCCTCCTTTCTTCCCTTTTAGTACATTCAGCTGCTGTAATTTGCAACATTGTAACGAGTAAAGATCCTGAACTCAGCTCCCTCTACTAGAGGTGAAGGAAGGAATGGAGCTCAGCTAATAGAACTGAGGAAAACAATTCTAAAATTTAAAGTAAAAGCTGCTGCAGACTTTTTCTTTTTAAAAGTGGCCTCTGTGACTAGCAGTGGCATAACTAGGAATCACTGGCCCCCCCTGCTAAACTATGATGTGGCCCCTATCCGTGCTTCATCCACAGTGGTTTTATCTGTCAAGAAGATGGGGCCCCCTTGGCTCCCGGGACCCCCTGCAGTTGCTCCTCCTGCTCCCCTGTTAGTTACAACCCTGGTGACTAGCAGCCATGAGATCATTATCCCTGCCTATTTATTCCTTCCACCAAGTTTCTCAACCCATCTCCAAATGGTTCTCCTGTAATGTGTGTCCAAAGTCCCAAAAACTGGCCACCAGGAGCCATATAGGACTCTGCCTCCTGTCTCTCCTCCGGGTGAATTTGGGCCATCAACAACTGTGCCCTCCCCCCCCCCCCCTCCCACCCATTTTGCTCTCCCTCCCCCTAGTGTGTAACCCCTTTTCTGTAGTGTAGGGCTCCCTCCCCCAGCCCCAACAGCCGTATTACTTTGTGCAGAAACTCTCCCAAACTGTACTTACATTACCTGTTTCCTCCGACGTTCTGTGCAGCCGGAAGCGGCATTCGTGATTGGCTGACTCTCTGCAAATCACGGACGCGGCTGCCGGTCCGGCACCCTGCTTGCAGTTTAATGCAAGCAGAGCAGTCGTGACAGTACGTCGGAGGAGAGAAGTAAGGTAAGTAATGATCGTGAAAAAAGTAATATGGCGGTTGGTGCTGGGGGAGGGATCCCTACACTACAGAAGAAAATCCTAAAAAGGGGTGGACATGCAAATACTCTGGGAAAGTCTGCTGCCACTAAAAGAGTAAAACATCTTAGATCTCACCAAATTTACCTTTTCTGCCCCACCCTGCCAAAAGAAAAAAATTCTGGGGAGAACACTAGTGCCACGTACAGGGTTGAAATCAGAGAGGAAGTTCAGCAATTTAAGTCCCAATTTGTCCACATTCCATATCCTTCCATCCTTGTTTAACCTTAACATATACCAGGGAGGCAGAAGATGGAAATAGTAACCCTAAATTCTTATTGTCCTGCAGATCACAGGTATCTTCCAGGAAAATTTGTAAGTCTTGCCATGAGCCCAAGCCCTCTATCCTTTCCTGGAAGGGTGAACATTTCCAAAACTTTTGAAACACTGGTTTCCCCAATGAAGATAAGACCTGGTCCTATTTACTACCTGGTTCTGATCTGGAGTAAGACTGGGTTGGAGTAAGGCTGAGTTGGAATAAGACTGAGTTGGAGTAAGACTGGGTTGGAGTAAGACTGGGTTGGAGTAAGACTAGGCTGGAGTAAGACTAGGCTGGAGTAAGATTAGGTTGGAGTAAAACTAAGTTGGTGTAAGACTGGGTTGGAGTAAGACTGGGTTGGAGTAAGACTAGGCTGGAGTAAGACTAGGCTGGAGTAAGATTGGGTTGGAGTAAAACTAAGTTGGTGTAAGACTGGGTTGGAATAATACTGGATTGGAGTAAGACTGAGTTGAAGGAAGACTGAGTTGGAATAAGACTGATTTGGAATAAGACTGATTTGGAGTAAGACTGGGTTGGAGTAAGACTGGGTTGGAGTAAGACTGATTTAAAGTAAGACTGAGTTGAAGTAAGACTGATTTGGAGTAAGACTGATTTGGAGTAAGACTGGGTTGGAGTGAGACTGTGTTGGAGTAAGACTGAGTTGGAGTAAGACTGGGTTGGAGTAAGACTTGGTTGGAGTAAGACTGAGTTGGAGTAAGACTGATTTAGAGTAAGACTGGGTTGGGCTGGAGTAAGACTGGGTTGGAGTAAGATTGGATTAGAGTAAGACAGTTATATATCAATATGATTTTTTAAAAAAATTATAATAAATAAATACATTTTATTTCACCATAATCAGGACTGATATACTTTGGGCGCTTAGGGGCAATAGCTAAAGACATCATCATTTCACTAATTATAATCAGCAAATAATTGCAAATCTGTTGGTATCGTGTAGATTAGGCCAAGTAAGACAAAGCACTGCTTCCCCTCATTTATTAATCTTACATACCATAGGTTTGAATTGGCAGACTGGACTGGTAGCTGTCCTGTATTAACTATACACAAGGAATATAAGTTACAGACTCCTAAGAGAGCATATTGGGTTTTGTTATACTAGGCTACTTGATTGTGGCAGAGCACTTAGACCCAAAGACCGTCTTTTATCAAGGTTTATGTACTGTAACTACATGTGTCATCAACCTTTAGCTTTGCATGGATAGAACCCTGTTGAGGATCTGCCCATATTGAGCAAAGTATGTGGTTAGTACACAGTGTTAAGTAGATAATATGATCTTGGCATACTTACTGCATTGAATGGGCAATGGCATGGGATGTTGTTAGTGCTCAGAGGTGCTGGGCATGGATTTCCAACTTTAAATAAAGAGTCAAGCAAACCACAGGCATTGTTGATAGTGCAACTGCCAAAATATTCAAAGCAGGGGACATGGATCCACTTGATCTTTGATCTCTCCGATTTAACCTTCATTTCTACTTTAAATATAATCTGTGGATGAGAAATACAGTATTAGATACCAGGCACCAATAAGAATTATCTCCGTACAAACCCTGTCTTAACCCAATCCAGTCTTACTCCAACCCTGTCTTACTCCAATGCAGTCTTTCTCCAACACAGTTTTACTCCAACCCAGTCTCATTCCAACTTAGTCTATTCCAACCCAGTCGTATTCCAACCCAGTCTTACTCCAACCCAGTCTTACTACAAACCAGTCTTATTCCAACCTAGTCGTATTCCAACCTAGTCTTATTTCAACCCAGTCCTTACGTCCAACCCCGTCCTTCAACTACAAACCAGTCTTATTCCAACCTAGTCGTATTCCAACCTAGTCTTATTTCAACCCAGTCTTACTCCAACCCAGTCTTACTACAAACCAGTCTTATTCCAACCTAGTCGTATTCCAACCTAGTCTTATTTCAACCCAGTCTTACTCCAATCCTGTCATTACTCCAACCCATTTCTACCCTCTTTACTCCTACCCAGTCTTACTCCTACCCAGTCTTACTCCTACCCAGACTTACTCCAACTCAGTCATACTTCAACCCAGTCTTACTCCAACCCAGTTATTCTCCAACCCAGTCTTACCCCAACTCAGTCTTACTCCAACCCAGTCTTACTCCTACCCAGTCTTACTCCTACCCAGTCTTACTCCTACCCAGTCTTACTCCTACCCAGTCTTTCTCCAACCCAGTCTTACTCCTACCCAGTCTTCAACCCAGTCTTACTCCAACCCAGTCTTACTCCAACCCAGTCTTACTCCTACCCAGTCTTTCTCCAACCCAGTCTTACTCCTACCCAGTCTTTCTCCAACCTAGTCTTACCCCAACTCAGTCTTCAACCCAGTCTTACTCCAACCCAGTCTTACTCCAACCCAGTTTTCTCCAACCCAGTCTTACTCCAACCCAGTCTTACTCCAACCCAGTCTTACTCCAACTCTAGGGTAGATCAGGAACAGTTAGTAAATAGAATCTTACCTTGATTGGGGAAACCAGTGTTTCACTAGTTACAAAAGTTTTGGAAATGTTCACGCTCCCAGGAATGGATAAAGGGTTTGGGCTCATGGTGAGACTTTCAACTTTTCCTGGAAGATTATCTTCATCACAGCTGGACCAACCGATACCTGTGATCTGCGAAGGAAAATGATAATTTAGGGTTACAATTTCCATCCTCTGCCTCTCTGGTATATGTTAAGGTTAAAACAAGGATGGAGGGATATGGAATGTGGACAATTTTGGACTAAAACTGATTAATCTAAAATGCCAAAGTAAACTTCCTCTCTGATTACTACCATGTTTGTATTTAAGGCTAAACACAGGTCAATATTTTAGCCTGACCACAACAGTGTGATGTTCTGTTAGGTGGGTAAAAAATAGATCAGACATGGCAGTAATTTTCTCATTATCTTGTGTATTAAGGGTGTAAAGTTGGAATATTGGCTGTGCGTTTTTTTGGGGTTTTTTTTTTATCTACAAACAGACTACCGAGCAGTAATACACCTCTCCCCGGTTTTACGGTCTAAGCTTGCTCAGTGTGCTTATACAGGCTGACTGCAAGCTCTCCAATAAAATACTTTTAGGCTGATGTACCAATAGCCACTATAGCTCTACTTTGCCCTCCTTAATCCAATGTGCTGATACAATCCTGGCTCTAAATCTTTAATGCCAGCCAAAAGCACCACAATTGTGTCAGTACATTGTTTGCAGCACTTGCATAAGTTTCTTTTTGCAAACCACCACTGCCTGCTAACATTGCCCCCATAGTATTGCTCTATGCTGTTATTTGTTGGACACCTTCATGCTTGATTCTATATTGCCCACCCCAGGGATGGTCTGAATTACAGAAGCCTAAGTCATGCCCTCTCCGTATCCTTACCGTGGTAAGACCGTCGTGGCTCTGTTGTGCCAGGCAGGTGGAGTATATAAGTGCTGCACAGGCAATTTGAAGGAAGAAACACAAACGAGCCATCTTCTCAGCACCCAAACAGTATTGCCACCAAGAAAGATATAATCAGTTGTAAAAATGGTCCTATATATATATGTGTGTGTCCCTCTTACATCTATTCACAAGAAAGCAAACATTACATAGACAAGGGTCAATGAGTCTAACTATTATGCTTAATAAAGGATTACGTCACCCAGTGTACCCAGTGTAATGGTGACCTTTGTACCAATACCAGTGTATATCAGTCTATGGAATTCTATAGGATTTACACTGTATGTTTCTTTGAGTGCTATGTTTTTTTTTTTTAATCTTTGACAGTACGTGAAGGCGGAACAATCAGTAGTTATGGTACCTAAGCAGTAGAGTAGGACTGAACTTGAAATATAATCATTCGGACAAACTCAAACTCTTCCGAACTTCCCGATCTATGAACTAGTTCGGGTTTTTTGAACTCGCGGACTTCTCAAATCGGTAACCCCTCGAATGTATCCTTCGATTCCGTTAACCCTCGAATGTAGCCTTCAAATTCAGTAACCCCTTAAATATATCCTTCGATTTCGGTAACCCTCGAATGTATCGTTCAATAACCCTCGAATGTACCATTCGATATCCGTAACCCTTGAATGTATCATTTCGTAACCCTCAAATGTAGCCTTTAATTCCAGTAACCCTCTAATTTATCATGTATTGTTCGGTAACCCTTGAATGTAGCCTTCGATTTCGCTAACCCTCAAATGTATCATTTGGTCACCCTCAGGTTCGTTCCCCTTTTGTTTTAGTTGCTACAGCTAACCGGTGACATCATCCTCACAATGAAGCAACAAGAGGTGCAGAGGCATTTTGGCCAACCAAGCTATCCATACATGAATCAATCATCGACAGAAATAACACATTATGCGTTACTGGTTGGCTCCATGATTGCATGTGTGTACAAGCCTTAAAGCATTGAGCATGCATTAGATACTGTCATCCTGGAGCCGTGTATTGCAGCTCTTGTCATCACTATTTAATTAGTGGTCACTAAATGGCAACACTTTCAGATTGCTGGCCAATGTGGTTGTCTATCCACTATTTATCCCTCACTCCAGACCGACTGTGTCTAACATGTGTACAAGGTGTTAAACTGCAGGGGTGCACCTACCATGAAGCAAACTGAAACATTTGCTCAGGGTGTGCCGCTACGGAACAATCAAAATCCTCCGTCCTGCAATACTGCATTTCAGCACCAGTCCACCAATCAGTGTTAAGTCACCCCTCTAGTCCACCAATCAGTGTTAGTCAGCCCACCACACCCACTTCCACAAGCCACGCCTATGTTCCCTGATGAAGCCACACCAACTTCACTTGCCACCACCCGTCTGCTGATAGGCGGCATTTAAAATTGTTTCAGGTGTCAAAAACCCTAGGAACACCCCTGGCAAATTGGTTATGCCCCTGCTCTTCCAATGCACTGAAACAAGAAGCAGCTCGGAAAGATTTAGTTATTAAAGTCACAGAAGAGGATGGGGACCAATTTGGAGACTTGCAGTGTTTTAAGAAAAATACCCTGAAAAGCATAAATTAGATCACAACATTTCGCATGGAAGACTCTTTATCGGGTTCAATGGTAGACCTGAAATGTTGAGCTGAACAATGTAAGTTCACCTTAGATCGGCTTTGCTGTCAGCTGAATAATAACTCCACCATTTTATAATCTTAAAGGGCATGTCCACCCCCAAAACTATAATCCCCCCCCCAATTGCCCCCCCACTATGTAGTATAAAAATCCTTATCTCACATCCCAGCTCCATATGGTTCTCCTGTAGTCCCCCCCAAAGTCCCAAAAACTGCCCACCAGGAGGATAGCAGAGTCCATATAGGTCTCTGCCTCCTGTCTCGCCTCCGGGAGAAGTTTGGCATGCGCACTGCAGCCCTTCTCCCCTTCCCTCCCCCTCCCTCTCGTTTTGCGATCCCTACCATAAAACCCCTTGCCCATATCATAGTATATCTTCCCCCAGCCCCAACCGCAAAAAAATAATTTTAAGAAAGTCCCCAGAACTCTACTTACCTTCCTCTCCTCCGGCATTCTGAGAAGCTGGCAGCCGCGTCCGTGATTGGCTGAGAGGCAGCCAATCACGGACGTGGCTGCCAGCTTCTCAGAATGCCGGAGGAGGCTGCCGGTCCGCCCCCTGCTTGCAGTGTCTACCACGCAGAAGGCCGCGGCATCGGAGGAGAGAGGAAGGTAAGAAAGATCGGGGCACTTTCTTAAATTTATTTATAGGGTTGGGGCTGGGGAAGGCATTCTATTATATGGGAATTTTTTTTATAAGGGTGGACATGCCCTTTAAGAGTTCTGTATTTTTTAACTATTTACTTAAAATAATATACACTAAATTTGATAACATTGCTTTGCCTGTTCGGACATTACGGTGAGAATGGTCAGGTAGTAGATTGGAGATCGTAATTGATAATATTCTTTACATTTTGGTTGTTGAAGGGAATCTACGGTACACTGAGAAATGTTGACCCTTACTAATTATGGAAACTATAATTCTTTCCAACTATCACTGTACCATTTGTTGATCTGTCCCCTATTTCTTTAGTTATCCAATCTGAACCATTTCAGCTGTCAATCAAGTGCCTTATTATCATAAACTCTTCTCTTGAATGCAGTTTTTTTGAATGGTGTATATGTGGCCATGTCGATTTATATGACCATGGAAATCCTTAATGAACTTAACATTGTTCTTTTATTTTAAAGTAGGAGTGTTTTTACTTAATACTTTATTCTACAGCTCCTTTGACTATAATTTCCCTCAATCACCAGTAAACAATCTATCATAAAATATTACAATTCCAAATCGTATATAGAACTCATTTATTAACAATTAAAGTGCATAATTGTCTGAACATTGGAAAACAATATGTAATTATTGTAGTCATTAAAAAATTCATGATTCTTAGAGCAGAAACATCTCCTGGTTTGCTTTCAGTTTAACGGGTTCATTTCCGCAATGCGTAATTGAAGTTTCCTACAATGCATGTCAAGCTAATGATCATTTATATATCAGGAGTGTTGATTTAATGTCCAAATACATAAAGGCCTGTTAGCTTTGTACATACGGATTTTTTTTTCCCTTTCAGTGGACGTCCAATGCTGTAACGGAATGTTGACTCACATGAATCACATGACCAGCTGATATGAACTTGAAAAGGTTTAAAAGAACTCGGTAAACTTCAAGTTAATTAATGTAAGGGTAGTTACACACGTGGCATTTTCAATGTTTACTACTCTTTGGGGCCAAGTAAAAAGGAGGTGCCATTGTTTCTTATTGCACACAATTTAAAGGGCATGTCCACCCCCAAAACTATAATCCCCCCAAAACTATTGGCCCTTCATATGTTAGTGTAGTGAATCCTTACCTCACATCCCAGCTCCATATGGTTACTCTGGAGTCCCCCCAAAGTCCCAAAAAACTGCCCACCAGGAGGATAGCAGAGTCATATAGGACTTCTGCCTCTACCTGGCCTCCGGAGAAGTTTGGCTGCGTATGCAGCCCTTCTCCCCTCCCTCCCCCTCCCTCCCCTCCCTCTCCTACCTATCCGGATTCCCTCCCCCTAGTGTAAATCCCCTTTAATACAGTATTCCCCCTGGTCTCTCAGCCCCAACCGCATAATTTTTATTTTTAGAAAGCTCCCCAAACTCTTACTTACCTCCCCTCTTTCCTCCGCTGCACTGAATGACCGGCAGCCGCGTCCGTGATTGGCTGCTGCTCAGCCAATCACAGACGCGACTGACGGTCCCGCCCCTCTGCTTGCATTCTCGCAAGCAGAGGGCCAGCAGCGCGGCGAAGGAAAGAGGAGAGGTAAGTAAAAGTTTGGGGCACTTTCTAAAAATAAAAATCATGCGGTTGGGGCTGGGGGACCAGGGGAAGGCTATATTAAAAAATAGAATTAAGGGTGGACATACCCTTTAAGAATATAGCACCCCCTGTTATAATTATATCCTCGAGGATGGTTCACACCAGATCCATTATTATGGCCAATTCCCTTACATCAAATTACATAATTTGCATTGTGTCTCCGTATATAACTTACACGCTAAGCCTAGAGGCTGTGTTGCAGTGACTCTTTTGTGATTGTGGCGCTTAATACAGCCCCCAATAGAATGATTGTGTTTTTCTTGAACTGATTATGAATTATTTTTATTGTTGAATGAATGTAAACTTTTATTGGTAAATAATCTTCAACATCTTTAGAATAGAATAGCTGTCTGAATACTGTTTATATAACAGATCCTGGTCCTTGCTTTTCTCTATAATAAATGTTATTTTTGCCTAGAGATTTAGCTCACTGCTTTTTATAGTGATATGCCAGGGCTGGTGCTGCTTTAGGGGAAGACATCAGGGAGGCCCGTCATCAGAGGAAGTCCTCATGATGTCACAGCGACTCCCTTACTTAAGCTGGGTACACACGATGAGTATTTCGGTCCGATCGACCGATAGTTCAGTGTATCGTTCGATCGGACCAAATGGAAGCATCCGAATGGCAGCCATGTTCCGGGCGATGTTCATCCGAATCGGTCGAAAGGACGATCGGACATGGTGGAAAACCTCGTCCGATCGTGCGGTCCTCTATGGACCGCACGATCGGTCGCGGTAGCTGTCGGACGCGGCTGCTTTTGCCACGAACGACAGTCCTTCCTCCTGGTTCGATACTTTTGACCGGTCGGTCAGGAGGAAAAATCGCTAGGTGTGCACCTAGCTTTAGTATGTACCATGGGCACTATGTACCATGGGCACTATCATTATATACACTGAATGTACTGGGCTATAAACAGGACAGCATCTCCTGGTTATTCATGGGATTACTGTATAGAATGACCTATCACTGTATATAGTGTTCTAATTGGTTTATGGTAAGATATTCACTATCTACACACAATCAAGGTTTCCATTCATAACCTTTGTATCTCACATTCATAAACTAACATTGAGGATTTCATACCGGTTTCCCCATAGACGTTCTTTATACAGTATATTTAGAAATATCTGATTTTCCATTAAAAAACACTTCAACTCCTTATATTTCCCTCTGTCTATTTCTACCTCTTGCTTTTTGTTTATATGGACATTTTATTTTGATTTTAATGTCACATTAGAGTGATTTAAGATTAACATGCAGTGAGCATTTGTGGGTTTTGTTACTTGGATGAATAAAACATTCAGTGTGGCACATGGTACCAGGGGCGTAACTACCAGGGTGTAACTACAAGGGGCGTAACTACCAGGGGAGCAACTGCAGGGGGGCCCGGGAGCCAAGGGGGCTTCTTATTTTGACAGATATAGCCTCTTCCCAGAAAGAGGGGCCCATCATAGTTTTGCTGCGGGTCACTGATTCCTATTTATGCCACTGCGTGGTACCAGAATACAGGACCTGGGGGAGCAGATTAAAGGGAATGTCCACCCTTTTTAAAAGGTTGTCGAAACTGCAAGCAGGGAGCCGGACCAGCGGCCGCGGCTGTGATTGGCTGTAGAACAGCACAGGAATGAGGATGTGTAAGTACAGATTGAAAGAGCTTTTACAGTTATGAATATAGCGGTTGGGGGTGGGAGGGTAGGATACCCCCTGCATGGTGTCAAAAGCTTTTATAGATAACTGCCAGCCACGGAGGGATCAGGAGGGAGGGAGGGGAGAAGGGGCTCTACTGAGCATGCGTCAGACCTTGCTGAGGTTAGCAAAGGTACAGGCACCTGATGAGGCACTGACAGCTCCTACCCAGCAGTTTCCTGATGTTTAATGAGTTTTGTATTAATTACTGTCACACAAATCTGCAATGATTTAACATGAAGACCATGAACTGCACCGGGATCTTCATTCGACGCACGTTATTACAATTCACTCAGTTCGAATTCGTACACGGTACAGCTGATCTTCTGGTGACCCGAGTACACCGATTACAGAGGAGCGTAAGTTCCCTTCGAACCATTTGCAGCCATTCAGCATCGGATATGTCGAAGCTCGTTACAGGAAGGGTGTATGTGCCCTGAAAAATAAAATCATTTCCAATGTAAAAAAAATCGATAATATAGTTGGATATGCAGTGACCAAGGAGTTCCGTGACCAGTGGATAGCACCCCCCCCCCCACTATAACTTATAAGGATATTAGAAGTGACCAAGGAGTTTCATGACCAGTGGATATGCACCCCCAACTGTAAATCTAAGAATATTAGAAGTGACCGGAGTGTTCCGTGACCAGTTGGATAATGCACCCCCAACTGTAAATTATAAGGATATTAGAAGTAAACCGAGGAGTTTCCGTGACCCATGAAGAATGCACCCCCAACTTAAAAATTCTAGGATATCTGAAGTGACCGAGGAGTTTCCGTGACCATGGATAATGCACCCCCACTATAAATTATAAGGTATATAGAAGTGAACCGAGGAGTTCCGTGACCATGGATATGCACCCCAACTGTAAATTATAAGGATATGAGAAGTGAACAGAGGAGTTTCGTGACCAGTGGATAATGCACCCCCAACTATAATTATAAGGATATTAGAAGTACAAGGAGTTCCGTGACCAGTTGATAATGCACCCCAACTGTAAATTTAAGTATTAGAAGTGACCGAGGAGTTTGTGTGACCAGTGGATAATGCACCCCCAACTGTACATTATAGATATTAGAAGTGACCGAGGAGTTTCGTACCAGGGGTTATGCAACCCCCAACTATAAATTATAAGGATATTAGAAGTGACACGGAGTTCAGTGACCAGTGATAATCCACCCCAACTGTAAAATTATAAGGATATTAGAAGTGCCGAGGAGTTTTGTGACCAGTGGAAATCACCCCAACTGTACATTATAAGGATATTAGAAGTGACCGAGGAGTTTCGTAACCATGGGTAATGCCCCCCCAACTATAATTATAAGATTTAGAAAGTGACCGAGGGTTTCTGACCAGTGGATGATGCACACCCCCAACTATAAATTATAAGTATTAGAAGTGGCCGAGGAGTTCCGTGACCATATAAAAGTACGAGGCCGCAGGCCGAGTACCTTTATACGGGACAGAACTCCAGGTGACTTCTAATCCCTCTAATTTACAGTTGGGGGTGCATTATTTATTATAACCTACCCCTTTGTGGCTTCTGATTCCCTTCCCTCTTGGAACGTAAGATTATAATAATATCACTACCATTAGAACATTAATGGAGACATTGTTGGAGACATTGGGCCCTCATGGACTCGAGGGCCATATTCGTAACGTGCTATCGCTAGTTAGCATACCGTGTGTTATCCCTAATGTATGTGAATAACATTTACGCCAAATGTTTGTTTATTAACGAACGTTTGGTCGTATCCTTATCGGTAAGAAGCGATACTGAGCCTTTATACTGTAACTAGGGCCCCAAGAGAGTAGATTTGTAAGCATTGGCCACGTGTTTTCCCAAATAAACCAAAAGGTGTCCACTGTAGAAAGGATATGGAACAACTTACTGTTTTTATTTTTCTTATTAAATAATACAAATAAACTTCTATAGTAAAAACATTATTTTCTTTATAAATGGACCAAGGGCTAGATCCCACTATCAACACACAGCACACATGCAGGTTTTTGCGCTGCGTTTTGGGGCCATATAGTGTTACTGGCATGCATGCGATCCGCACCAAAAGTCGTGAACACGTGCGAACCAATAATGGACCGGACCACAGCACAAATGGGGGAATTACCCAGTAGCATTGCATTGGCAATGCAAACCAGAATTCCCAAATGTGTTAATACCAGTGGAGATACCCTTTAATAAACAATATAGGAGTCAGTAGGGAAGGACACTTCCCCCTCCTTTCTTCCCTTTTATACATTCAGCTGCTGTAATTTGCAACATTGTAACGAGTAAAGATCCTGAACTCAGCTCCCTCTACTAGAGGTGAAGGAAGGAATGGAGCTCAGCTAATAGAACTGAGGAAAACATTCTAAAATTTAAAGTAAAAGCTGCTGCAGACTTTTTCTTTTAAAAGTGGCCTCTGTGACTAGCAGTGGCAACTAGGAATCACTGGCCCCCCTGCTAAACATGATGGCCCCTATCCGTGCTTCATACCACGTGGTTTTATCTGTCAAGAATGGGGCCCCCTTGGCTCCCGGGACCCCCCTGCAGTTGCTCCTCCTGCTCCCCTGTTAGTTACAACCCTGGTGACATCAGCCATGAGATCATTATCCCTGCCTATTTATTCCTTCCACCAAGTTTCTCAACCCATCTCCAAATGGTTCTCCTGTATGTGTGTCCAAAGTCCCAAAAACTGGCCACCAGGAGCCAATATGAGACTCTGCCTCCTGTCTCCCTCCGGTGAATTTTGCCATGCACCTGGAGCCCTCCCCCCCCCCCCTCCCACCCATTTTGCTCTCCCTCCCCCTAGTGTGTAACCCCTTTCGGTAGTGTAGGGCTCCCTCCCCAGCCCCAACAGCCGTATTACTTTGTGCAGAAACTCCCCAAACTGTATACATTACCTGTTTCCTCCGACGTTTCTGTGCAGCCGGAGCGGCATTCGTGATTGGCTGACTCTCTGCAGTTTAATGCAACAGAGAGCAGTCGTGACAGTACGTCGGAGGAGAGAAGTAAGGTAAGTAATGATCGTGAAAAAAGTAATATGGCGGTTGGTGCTGGGGGAGGGATCCCTACACTCAGAAGAATCCTAAAAAGGGTGGACATGCAAATACTCTGGGAAAATGTCTGCTCCACTAAAAGAGTAAACAATCTTAGATCTCACCAAATTTACCTTTTCTGCCCCCCCCTGCAAAAGAAAAAAATTCTGGGAGAACACTAGTGCACGTACAGGGTTGAAATCAGAGAGGAAGTTCAGCAATTTAAGTCCCAATTTGTCCACATTCCAATCCTTCCATCCTTGTTTAACCTTAACATATACCAGGAGGCAGAAGATGGAAATAGTAACCCTAAATTCTTATTGTCCGCAGATCACAGGTATCTTCCAGGAAATTTGTAGTCTTGCCATGAGCCCAAGCCCTCTATCCTTTCCTGGAAGGGTGAACATTTCCAAAACTTTTGAAACACTGGTTTCCCCAATGAAGATAAGACCTGGTCCTATTACTACCTGGTTCTGATCTAGTAAGACTGGGTTGGAGTAAGGCTGAGTTGGAATAAGAACTGAGTTGGGTAGATTTGTTGGAGTAAGACTGGGTTGGAGTAAGACAGGCTGGAGTAAGACTGGCTGAGTAAGATTAGGTTGGAGTAAAAACAGTGGGTGTAAACTGGTTGGAGAAGACATGGGTATGGAGTAAACTAGCTGGAGTAAGACTAGGCTGGAGTAAGATTGGGTTGAGTAAACTAAGTTGGTGTAGACTGGTGTTGGAATAATACTGGATTGGAGTAAGACTGAGTTGAAGGAAACTGAGTTGGAATAGACTGATTTGGAATAAGACTGATTTGGAGTAAGACTGGGTTGGAGTAAGACTGGGTTGGAGTAAGACTGATTTAAAGTAAGACTGAGTTGAATAGAGACTGATTTGAGTAAGACTGATTTGGAGTAAGACTGAGGTTGGAGTGAGACTGGTTGGAGTAAGACTGATTGGAGTAAGACTGGGTTGGAGTAAGACTTGGTTGGAGTAAGACTGAGTTTGGAGTAAGACTGATTAGAGTAAGACTGGGTTGGCTGGAGTAAGACTGGGTTGGAGTAAGAATTGGATTAAGAGTACAGTTTATATATTCAATATGATTTTTTTTTTAAAAATTATAATAAATAAATACATTTTATTTCACCATAATCAGGACTGATATACTTTGGGCGCTTAGGGGCAATAGCTAAAGACATCATCATTTCACTAATTATAATCAGCAATATTGCCAAATCTGTTGGTATCGTGTAGATAGGCCAAGTAAGACAAAGCACGGCTCCCCTCATTTTATTAATCTTACATACCAAGTTTGAATTGGCAGACTGGACTGGTAGCTGTCCTGTATTAATATACCAAGGAATATAAGTTACAGACTCCTAACAGAGCATATTGGGTTTTGTTATACTAGGCTACTTGTTGTGGCAGAGCACTTAGACAAAGACCGTCTTTTTATCAAGGTTTATGTACTGTAAACTACATTGTCATCAACCTTTAGCTTTGCATGGATAGAACCCTGTTGAGGATCTGCCCATATTGAGCAAAGTATGTGGTTAGTACACAGTGTTAAGTAGATAATATGATCTTGGCATACTTACTGCATTGAATGGGCAATGCATGGGATTTGTTTAGTGCTCAGAGGTGCTGGGCATGGATTTCCAACTTTAAATAAGAGTCAAGCAAACCACAGGCATTGTTGATAGTGCAACTGCCAATATTAAAAAGCGGGGGACATGAGATCCACTTGATCTTTGATCTCCTCCCGATTTAACCTTCATTTCTACTTTAAATATAATCTGTGGATGAGAATACGTTTAGATACCAGGCACCATAAGATTATCTCCGTACACCCCTGTCTTAACCCAATCCAGTCTTACTCCAACCCTGTCTTACTCCAATGCATTCTTTCTCCAACACAGTTTTTACTCCAACCCGTCTCATTCCAACTTAGTCTATTCCAACCCATTCGTATTCCAACCCAGTCTTACTCCAACCCAGTCTTACTACAAACCAGTCTTATTCCAACCTAGTCGTATTCCAACCTAGTCTTATTTCAACCCAGTCTTACTCCAACCCAGTCTTACTACAAACCAGTCTTATTCCAACCTATCTCGTATTCCACCTAGTCTTTATTTCACCCCAGTCTTACTCCAACCCAGTCTTACTACAAACCAGTCTTATTCCAACCTAGTCGTATTCCAACCTAGTCTTATTTCAACCCAGTCTTACTCCAATCCTGTCTTACTCCAACCCAGTCTTACTCCAACCCAGTCTTACTCCTACCCAGTCTTACTCCTACCCAGTCTTACTCCTACCCAGACTTACTCCAACTCAGTCATACTTCAAACCCAGTCTACTCCACCCAGTTTATTCCTCCAACCCATTCTTACCCACACTCAGTCTTACTCTACTCCAACCCAGTCTTACCTCACTACCCAGTCTTACTCCTCACCCAGTCTTACTCCTACCCAGTCTTACTCCTACCCAGTCTTCTCTCACAAACCCAGCTTTACTCCTACCCAGTCTTCAACCCAGTCTTACTCCACCCAGTCTTACTCCAACCCAGTCTACTCCTACCCAGTCTTTCTCCAACCCATCTTACTCCTACCACCAGTCTTTCTCCAACCCAGTCTTACCCCAACTCAGTCTTCAACCCCAGTCCTTAATCTTACTCCAACCCAGTCTACTCCAACCCAGTTTTTCTCCAACCCAGTCCTTACTCCAACCCAGTCTTACTCCAACCCAGTCTTACTCCAACTCTAGGGTAGATCAGGAACAGTTAGTAATGAATCTTACCTTGATTGGGGAACCAGTGTTTCACTAGTTCACAAAGTTTTGGAAATGTTCACGCTCCCAGAATGGTAAAGGGTTTGGGCTCATGGTGAGACTTTCAACTTTTCCTGAAGATTATCTTCATCACAGCTGGACCAACCGATACCTGTGATCTGCGAAGGAAAATGATAATTTAGGGTTACAATTTCCATCCTCTGCCTCTCTGGTATATGTTAAGGTTAAAACAAGGATGGAGGGATATGGAATGTGGACCAATTTTGGACTAAAACTGATTAATCTAAAATGCCAAAGTAAACTTCCTCTCTGATTACTACCATGTTTGTATTTAAGGCTAAACACAGGTCAATATTTTAGCCTGACCACAACAGTGTATGTTCTGTTAGGTGGGTAAAAAATAGATCAGACATGGCAGTAATTTTCTCATATCTTGTGTTTAAGGTGTGAAAGTTGGAATATTGGCTGTGCGTTTTTTTGGGTTTTTTTTTTTCTACAACAGACTACCGAGCAGTAATACACCTCTCCCCGGTTTTACGGTCTAAGCTTGCTCAGTGTGCTTATACAGGCTGACGGCAAGCTCTCCAATAAAATACTTTTAGGCTGATGTACCAATAGCCACTATAGCTCTACTTTACTTGCCCTCCTTAATCCAATGTGCTGTTACAATCCTGGCTCTAAATCTTTAATGCCAGCCAAAAGCACCACAATTGTGTCAGTACTTGTTTGCACACTTGCATAAGTTTCTTTTTGCAAACCACCACTGCCTGCTAACATTGCCCCATAGTATTGCTCTATGCTGTTATTTTGGTTGGACACCTTCATCTTGATTCTATATGCCCCCCCCAGGGATGGTCTGAATACAGAAGCCTAAGTCATGCCCTCTCCTTATCCTTACCGTGGTAAGACCGTCGTGGGCTCTGTTGTGCCAGGCAGGTGGAGTATATAAGTGCTGCACAGGCAATTTTGAAGGAAGAAACACAAACGAGCCATCTTCTCAGCACCCAAACAGTATTGCCACCAAGAAGTATAATCAGTTGTAAAAATGGTCCTATATATATATGTGTGTGTCCCTCTTACATCATTCCAAGAAGCAAACATACATGGCAAGGGTCATGAGTCCAACTATTATGCTTATAAAGGATTACGTCACCCGTACCCAGTGGTAATGGTGACCTTTGTACCAATACCAGTGTATATGTCTATGGAATTCTATAGGATTTACACTGTATGTTCTTTGAGTGCTATGTTTTTTTTTTTTAATCTTTGACAGTACGTGAAGCGGAACAATCATTAGTTTTGGTACCTAGCAGTAGAGTAAGGACTGAACTTGAAATTATAATCATTCGGACAAACTCAAACTCTTCGAACTTCCCGATCTATAACTAGTTCGGGTTTTTTGAACGCGCGACTTCTCAAATCGGTAACCCCTCGAATGTATCCTTCGATTCCGTTAACCCTCGAATGTAGCCTTCAAATTAAACCCCTTAAATATATCCTTCGATTTCGGTAACCCTCGAATGTATCGTTCATAACCCTCGAATGTACCATTCGATATCCGTAACCCTTGAATGTTCATTCGTAACCCTCAAATGTAGCCTTTAATTCCAGTAACCCTCTATTTATCATGTATTGTTCGGTAACCTTGAATGTAGCCTTCGATTTCGCTAACCCTCAAATGTATCTTGGTCACCCTCAGGTTCGTTCCCCTTTTGTTTTAGTTGCTACAGCTAACCGGTGACATCATCCTCACAATGAGCAACAAAGGTGCAAGGCATTTTGGCCAACCAAGCTATCCATACATGAATCAATCATCGACAGATAACACATTATGCGTTAACTGGTTGGCTCCAGATTGCATGTGTGTACAAGCCTTAAAGCATTGAGCATGCATTAGATACTGTCATCCTGGAGCCGTGTATTGCAGCTCTTGTCATCACTATTTAATTAGTGGTTCACTAAATGGCAACACTTTCAGATTGCTGGCCAATGTGGTTGTCTATCCACTATTTATCCCTCACTCCAACCGACTGTGTCTAACATTGTGTACAAGGTGTTAAACTGCGGGGTGCACCTACCTGAAGCAAACTGAAACATTTGCCAGGGTGTGCCGCTACGGAACAATCAAAATCCTCCGTCCTGCAATACTGCATTTCAGCACCGTCCACCAATCAGTGTTAAGTCACCCTCTAGTCCACCAATCAGTGTTGTCAGCCCACCACACCCACTTCCACAAGCCACGCCCATGTTCCCTGATGAAGCACACAAACTTCACTTGCCACCACCCGTCTGCTGATAGGCGGCATTTAAAATTGTTTCAGGTGTCAAAAACCCTAGGAACACCCCTGGCAAATTGTTTGCCCCTGCTCTTCCAATGCACTGAAACAAGAAGCAGCTCGGAAAGATTTAGTTATTAAGTCACGAGAGGATGGGGACCAATTTGGAGACTTGCAGTGTTTTAAGAAAAATACCCTGAAAAGCATAAATTAGATCACAACATTTCGCTGGAAGACTCTTTATCGGGTTCAATGGTAGACCTGAAATGTTGAGCTGAACAATGTAAGTTCACCTTAGATCGCTTTGCTGTCAGCTAATAATAACTCCACCATTTTATAATCTTAAAGGGCATGTCACCCCCCAAAACTATAATCCCCCCCCTAATGGCCCCACCATGTAGTGTAAAAAATCCTTATCTCACATCCCAGCTCCATATGGTTCTCCTGTAGTCCCCCCCAAAGTCCCAAAAAACTGCCCCACCAGGAGGATAGCAGATTATTAGGTCTCTGCCTCCTGTCTCGCCTCCGGAGAAGTTTGGCATGCGCACTGCAGCCCTTCTCCCCTTCCCTCCCCCTCCCTCTCGTTTTGCGATCCCTACCATAAACCCCTTGCCCATATCATAGTATATCTTCCCCCAGCCCCAACCGCAAAAAAAATAATTTTAAGAAAGTCCCCAAACTCTACTTACCTTCCCTCTCCCCTCCGGCATTCTGAGAAGCTGGCAGCCGCGTCCGTGATTGGCTGAGAGGCAGCCAATCACGGACGCGGCTGCCAGCTTCTCAGAAGCCGGAGGAGGCTGCCGGTCCCGCCCCCTGCTTGCAGTGTCTAGCAAGCAGAAGGCGGCATCGGAGGAGAGAGGGAGGTAAGTAAAGATCGGGGCACTTTCTTAAATTTATTTTATGCGGTTTGCGGCTGGGGGAAGGCATTCTATTATATGGGAATTTTTTTTTAAAGGTGGACATGCCCTTTAAGAGTTCTGTATTTTTTAACTATTTCCTTAAAATAATATACACTAAATTTGAATTAACATTGCTTTGCCTGTTCGGACATTACAGGTGAGAATGGTCAGGTAGTAGATTGGAGATCGTAATTGATAATATTCTTTACATATTGTGTTTGTTTGAAGGGAATCTACGGTACACGAGAAATGTTGACCCTTACTAATTATGGAACTATAATTCTTTCCAACTATCACTGTACCATTTGTTGATCTGTCCCCTATTTCTTTGTTATCCAATCTGAACCATTTCAGCTGTCAATCAAGTGCCTTATTATCATAAACTCTTCTCTTGAATGCAGTTTTTTTGAATGTGTATATGTGGCATGTCGATTTATATGACCCATGGAAATCCTTATGAATTACCATTGTTCTTTTATTTTAAAGTAGAGTGTTTTTACTTAATACTTTATTCTACAGCTCCTTTGACTATAATTTCTCAATCACCAGTAAACAATCTATCATAAAATATTACAATTCCAAATCGTATATAGAACTCATTTATTAAACATTAAAGTGCATAATTGTCTGAACATTGGAAAACAATATGTAATTATTGTAGTCATTAAAAAATTCATGATTCTTAGAGCAGAAACTCTCCTGGTTTGCTTTCTTTTTAACGGGTTCATTTCCGCAATGCGTAATTAAAGTTTCCTCACTGCATGTCAAGCTAATGATCATTTATATATCAGGAGTGTTGATTTAATGTCCAAATAATAGGGCTGTTAGCTTTGTACATACGGATTTTTTTTCCCTTTCAGTGGACGTCCAATGCTGTAACGGAATGTTGACTCACATGAATCACATGACCAGCTGATATGAACTTGAAAAGGTTTAAAAAGAACTCGGTAAACTTCAAGTTAATTAATGTAAGGGTAGTTACACACGTGGCATTTTCAATGTTTACTACTCTTTGGGGCCAAGTAAAAGGAGGTGCCATTGTTCTTATGCACAATTTAAAAGGCATGTCCACCCCCAAACTATAATCCCCCCAACTACTGGCCCCCATCATGTAGTGGTAGTGTAAAGTCCCAAAAAACTGCCCACCAGAAGATAGCAGGTCCATATAGGACTCTGCCTCCTACCTGGCCTCCGGAGAAGTTTGGCATGCGTACTGCAGCCTTCTCCCCCTCCCTCCCTCCCCCTCCCTCTCCCTCCCTCTCCCTCCCTCTCCGGTTCCCTCCCCTAGTGTAAATCCCCTTTAATAGTATTCCCCTGGTCTCTCAGCCCCACCGCATAATTTTTATTTTATAAAGCTCCCCAAACTCTTACTTACCTCCCTCTTTCCTCCGCTGCACTGAATGACCGGCAGCCGCGTCCTGATTGGCTGCTGCTCAGCCAATCACAGACGCGACTGACGGTCCCGCCCCTCTGCTTGCATTCTCGCAAGCAGAGGGCCAGCAGCACGGCGAAGGAAGAGGAGAGGTAAGTAAAAGTTTGGGGCACTTTCTAAAAAATAAAAATCATGCGGTTGGGGCTGGGGGACCAGGGAAGGCTATATTAAATATGAATTAAGGGTGGACATACCCTTATAGAAATAGCACCCCTGTTATAATTATATCTCGAGATGGTTCACACCAGATCCATTATTATGGCCAATTCCCTTTCATCAATTACATAATTTGCATTGTGTCTCCGTATATAACTTACACGCTAAGCCTAGAGGTTGTGTTGCAGTGACTCTTTTGTGATTGTGGCGCTTAATACAGCCCCCAATAGAAGATTGTATTTTTTCTTGAACTGATTATGATTATTTTATTGTTGAATGAATGCTAAACTTTTATTGGTAAATAATCTTGAACATCTTTAGAATAGAATAGCTGTCTGAATCCTGTTTATAACAGATCCTGGTCCTGCTTTTCTCTATAAAATGTTATTTTTTTCCTAGAGATTTAGCTCACTGCTTTTTTATAGTGATATGCCCAGGGCTGGTGCTGCTTTAGGGGAAGACTCAGGTGTCCTGTCATCAGAGGAAGTCCTCTGATGTCACAGACGACTCCCTACTTAAGCTGGGTACACACAATGAGATATTTCGGTCCATCGACCGATGTTCAGTGTATCGTTCGATCGGACCAAAATGAAGCCATCCGAATGCAGCATGTCCCGACCGATCGTTCGTCCGAATCGGTCGAAAGGACGATCGGACATGGTGGAAAACCTCGTTCCGATCGTGCGGTCCTCTATGGACCGCACGTCGGTCGCGGTAGCTGTCGGACGCGGCTGCTTTTGCCACGAACGACAGTCCTTCCTCCTGGTTCGATACTTTTGACCGGTCGGTCAGGAGGAAAAATCGCTAGGTGGTGCACCTAGCTTTAGTATGTACCATGGGCACTATGTACCATGGGCACTATCATTATATACACGGAATGTACTGGGCTATAAACAGGCACGCATCTCCTGGTTATTCATGGGATTCTGTATAGAATGACCTATCATGTATATAGTGTTCTAATTGGTTTATGGTAAGATATTCACTATCTACACACAATCAGGTTTCCATTCATACCTTTTGTATCTCACATTCATAAACTAACATGAGGATTTCATACCGGTTTCCCCATAGACGTTCTTTTATACAGTTATTTAGAAATATCTGATTTTCCATTAAAAAACACTTCAACCTCCTTATATTTCCCTCTGTCTATTTCTACCTCTTGCTTTTTGTTATATGGACATTTTATTTTTGATTTTAATGTCACATTAGAGTGATTAAGATTAACATGCAGTGAGCATTTGTGGGTTTTGTTACTTGGATGAATAAAACTTCAGTGTGGCACAATGGTACCAGGGGCGTAACTACCAGGGTGTAACTACAAGGGGCGTAACTACCAGGGGAGCAACTGCAGGGGGGCCCGGGAGCCAAGGGGGCTTCTTATTTTGACAGATATAGCCTCTTCCCAGAAAGAGGGGCCCATCATAGTTTTGCTGCGGGTCACTGATTCCTATTTATGCCACTGCGTGGTACCAGAATACAGGACCTGGGGGAGCAGATAAAGGGAATGTCCACCCTTTTTAAAAGGTTTGTCGAAACTGCAAGCAGGGGCCGACCAGCGGCCGCGGCTGTGATTGGCTGTAGAACAGCAACAGGAATGAGGATGTGTAAGTACAGATTGAAAGAGCTTTTACAGTTATGAATATAGCGGTTGGTGGAGGGTAGGATACCCCCCTGCATGGTGTCAAAGCTTTTATAGATAACTGCCAGCCACGGAGGGATCAGGAGGGAGGGAGGGGAGAAGGGGCTTCACTGAGCATGCGTCAGACCTTGCTGAGGTTAGCAAAGGTACAGCACCTGATGAGGCACTGACAGCTCCTACCCAGCAGTTTCCTGATCTTTGAAGAGGCATAACAGGAGAACCACAAGGAGCAGGGAGTAAGGTAAGGATTTTTTATTTTGTACAGTGGGGCCAGTAGTTGGTAAAATTTTAGTTTGGGGGGTGGACATGCTCTTTAAGTTGGAGGTGTGGGGACATGATGCATTGTTTTCTATGGCACATAAACTAGAAGTTTGAGCACTAATCATTTTATTATTATTTTATTATTATTCATTATTATCATTTATATTATTGTTATTATCCATAATTATTCATATTATCTGTTTTATTATTATTATTTATTTATTATTACTTACTCCTACCCAGTCTTACTCCTACCCAGTCTTACTCCTACCCAGACTTACTCCAACTCAGTCATACTTCAACCCAGTCTTACTCCAACCCAGTTATTCTCCAACCCAGTCTTACCCCAACTCAGTCTTACTCCAACCCAGTCTTACTCCTACCCAGTCTTACTCCTACCCAGTCTTACTCCTCTTTGTTAAGAGGAGGCTACAATAACAGGAGAACCACAAGGAGCAGGGATGTAAGGAAGGATTTTTTATTTTGTAAGTGGGCCAAGTAGTGTTGGTAAAATTTTAGTTTGGGGGTGGTGGACATGCTCTTTAGTTGGAGGTTATTATAATTATTCATTATTATCATTTTATTATTATTATCATAATTATTCATTATTATCTTTTTATTATTATTATTATTATCATTATTATTCATTATCATTTTATTATTATTGTTATAATTATTCATTATTATCATTTTATTGTTATTATCATAATTATTCATTATATTTTTATTGTTATTATCATTATTATTAATTATTATCATTTTATTATTATTGTTATTATTATTATTATTCATTATTATCGTTTTGTTTCAGATCATGATATATTCCTATAGAGAATGTAAATGGTAATAAATATCTTCTGTGTAACTAACCAACATAGCTGGGGAATCCCCAAGGACACAAATGAGCCAGTATGACACGTCACCAACAGGTCCAAGTAAAAGTAAATGTTTGGGGAGTATGACACGTCACCAACAGGTCCAAGTAAAAGTAAATGTTTGGGGGCCTTACCACAGTATATTAAATCTTTGCTATAAATCTGCAGCAACTAAGCAGACTCGTGCGAGTCGCATCTTTGCTATAAATCTGCAGCAACTAAGCAGACTCGTGCGAGTCGCACGATGTGTACGAACGAAGGTTTCGCCCGATAATCAAAGTGTAGGCGCTTTATCGTCCCAAACGGTCATTCATTCGGGGATCATTGAACGACCGACTTGGCAGATCTCCGAACGAACAACCGTTTCGGCTGATAAAGCGCCTACACTGATTATGGGCTGAAATGTTTGTTCGTGTGTGTGAGCCTTAAGGTAATTAATGCGACTTTAAAGCCTCCCACACAGTACCATTAAGTTTCACACTACCAAGTAGCACAAAACTTAATGGTAGGGCTTTTGGAGATCCTTATCGCGTAAGAAGCGATCTGAGCCTTTATACTGTAACTAGGGCCCCAAGAGAGATATGATTTGTAAGCATTGGCCACAGTGTTTTCCAAATAAACCACAAGGTGTCACTGTGAAAAGGATATGGAACAACTTAACTGTTTTTATTTTTCTTATTATAACTAATACAAATAAACTTCTATAGTAAAAACAATTATTTCTTTATAAATGGACCAAGGCTAGATCCCACTATCACACACAGCAGCACATGCAGGATTTTTGCGCCCTGTGTTTTTTGGGGGCCATATAGTGTTACTGCATGCATGCGATCCGCACAAAAGTCGTGAACACGTGCGAACCAATAATGGACCGGACCACAGCACAAATGGTGGGAAATACCCAGTAGCATTGCATTGGCAATGCAAACCAGAATTCCCAAATGTGTTTAATACCAGTGGAGATACCCTTTAATAAACAATAAGGAGTCAGTAGGGAAGGACACTTCCCCCTCCTTCTTCCCTTTTAGTACATTCAGCTGCTGTAAATTTGCAACATTGTAACGAGTAAAGATCCTGAACTCAGCTCCCTCTACTAAGGTGAAGGAAGGAATGGAGCTCAGCTAATAGAACTGAGGAAAACAATTCTAAAATTTAAAGTAAAAGCTGCTGCAGACTTTTTCTTTTTAAAAGTGGCCTCTGTGACTAGCAGTGGCATAACTAGGAATCACTGGCCCCCCTGCTAAACTATGATGTGGCCCCTATCCGTGCTTCATCCACAGTGGTTTTTATCTGTCAAGAAGATGGGGCCCCCTTGGCTCCGGGACCCCCTGCAGTTGCTCCTCCTGCTCCCCTGTTAGTTACAACCCTGGTGACTAGCAGCCATGAGATCATATCCCTGCCTATTTATTCCTTCCACCAAGTTCTCAACCCATCTCCAATGGTTCTCCTGTAAGTGTGTCCAAAGTCCCAAAAACTGGCCACCAGGAGCCATATAGGACTCTGCCTCCTGTCTCCTCCGGGTGAATTTTGCCATGCACTGGAGCCCCCCCCCCCCCCCCCACCCCATCCCACCCTTTTGCTCTCCCTCCCCTAGTGTGTAACCCCTTTCTGTAGTGTAGGGCTCCCTCCCCAGCCCCAACAGCCGTATTACTTTGTGCGAAACTCCCCAAACTGTACTTACATTACCTGTTTCCTCCGACGTTCTGTGCAGCCGGAAGCGGCATTCGTGATTGGCTGACTCTCTGCAGTTTAATGCAAGCAGAGCAGTCGTGACAGTACGTCGGAGGAGAGAAGTAAGGTAAGTATGATCGTGAAAAAAGTAATATGGGTGGTGCTGGGGGAGGGGATCCCTACACCTACAGAGAAAATCCTAAAAAGGGTGGACATGCAAATACTCTGGGAAAGTTGCTGCCACTAAAAGAGTAAAACATCTTAGATCTCACCAAATTTACCTTTTCTGCCCACCCTGCCAAAAGAAAAAAATTCTGGGGAGAACACTAGTGCCACGTACAGGGTTGAAATAGAGAGGAAGTTCAGCAATTTAAGTCCCAATTTGTCCACATTCCATATCCTTCCATCCTTGTTTAACCTAACATATACCAGGGAGGCAGAAGATGGAAATAGTAACCCTAAATTCCTTATTGTCCTGCAGATCACAGGTATCTTCCAGGAAAATTTGTAGTCTGCCCATGAGCCCAAGCCCTCTATCCTTTCCTGGAAGGGTGAACATTTCCAAACTTTTTGAAACACTGGTTTCCCCAATGAAGATAAGACCTGGTCCTATTTACTACCTGGTCTGATCTGGAGTAAGACTGGGTTGGAGTAAGGCTGAGTTGGAATAAACTGAGTTGGAGTAAGACTGGGTTGGGAGAGACTGGGTTGGAGTAAGATAGGCTGAGTAAGACTGGCTGGAGTAAGATTAGGTTGGAGTAAAACTAAGTTGGGTAAACTGGTTGGTAGTAAGACTGGGTGGAGTAAGACTAGCTGGAGTAAGACTAGGCTGGAGTAAGATTTGGGTTGAGTAAAACTAAGTTGGTGTAGACTGGTGTGGAATAATACTGATTGGAGTAAGACTGAGTTGAAGGAGACTGAGTTGGAATAAGACTGATTTGAATAAGACTGATTTGAGTAAGACGGGTTGGAGTAGTAAGACTGGGTTGGAGTAAGATGATTAAAGTAGACTGAGTTGAAGTAAGACTGATTTGGAGTAAGACTGATTTGGAGTAAGGACTGGGTTGGAGTAGTGAGACTGTGTTGGAGTAAGACTGATTTGGAGTAAGACTGGTTGGAGTAAGATTGGTTGGAGTAGGACGAGTTGAGTAGACTGATTTAGAGTAGATGGTGGCTGGAGTAAGGGGTTGGAGTAAGAATTGGATTAGAGTAACAGTTATATTCAATATGATTTTTTTAAAAATTATAATAAATAAATACATTTTATTCACCATAATCAGGACTGATATACTTTGGGCGCTTAGGGCAATAGCTAAAGACATCATATTTCACTAATATAATCAGCAATATTGCAAATTGTTGGTATCGTGTAGATTAGGCCAAGTAAGACAAAGCACTGTCCCCTCATTTTATTAATCTTACATACCATAGGTTTGAATTGGCAGACTGGACTGGTAGCTGTCCTGTATTAACTATACACAAGGAATATAAGTTACAGACTCCTAACAGAGCATATTGGTTTTGTTATACTAGGCTACTTGATTGTGGCAGAGCACTTAGACCAAAGACCGTCTTTTATCAAGTTTATGTACTGTAACTACATTGTCATCAACCTTTAGCTTTGCATGGATAGAACTGTTGAGGATCTGCCCATATTGAGCAAAGTAGTGGTTAGTACACAGTGTTAAGTAGATAATATGATCTTGGCATACTTACTGCATTGAAGGGCAATGGCATGGATGTTGTTAGTGCTCAGAGGTGCTGGGCATGGATTTCCAACTTTAAATAAAGAGTCAAGCAAACCACAGGCATTGTTGATAGTGCAACTGCCAAAATATTCAAAGCAGAGGGGCATGGATCCACTTGATCTTTGATCTCTCCGATTTAACCTTCATTTCTACTTTAAATATAATCTGTGGATGAGAAATACGATTAGATACCAGGCACCAATAGAATTATCTCCGTACAACCCTGTCTTAACCCAATCCAGTCTTACTCCAACCCTGTCTTACTCCATGCAGTCTTTCTCCAACACAGTTTTTACTCCAACCCACTCTCATTCCAACTTAGTCTATTCCAACCTCGTATTCCAACCCAGTCTTACTCCAACCCAGTCTTACTACAAACCAGTCTTATTCCAACCTGTCGTATCCAACCTAGTCTTTTTAAACCCAGTCTTACTCCAACCCAGTCTTACTACACAACCAGTCTTATTCCAACCTAGTCGTATTCCAACCTAGTCTTATTTCAAACCCAGTCTTACTCCAACCAGTCTACTCAAACCAGTCTATTCCAACCTAGTCGTATTCCAACCTAGTCTTATTCCAAACCCGTCTTCACCCAATCTGTCTTACTCCAACCCAGTCTTACTCCAACCCAGTCTTACCCCTACCAAGTCTTACTCCTACCAGTCTTATTCCTACCCCAGACTTAATCCAACTCAGTCACTAACTTTCAAACCCAGTCTTACTCAACCCGTTATTCTCCAACCCAGTCTTACCCACACTCAGTCTTACTCCAACCCAGTCTTACTCACTACCCAGTCTTAACTCAACCCAGTCTTACTCCTACCCAGTCTTACTCCTACCCAGTCCTGGTTCTCCAACCCAGTCCTTACTCCTACCCAGTCTTCACCCAGTCTTACTCAACCAGTCTTATCCACCTTACTCCTACCAGTCCTTTCTCCAACCCAGTCTTACTCCTACCCAGTCTTTCTCCAACCCAGTCTTACCCCAACTCAGTCTTAAACCCAGTCTTACTCCAACCCAGTCTTCCCAACCAGTTTTCTCCAACCCAGTCTTACTCCAACCCAGTCTTACTCCAACCCAGTCTTACTCCAACTCTAGGGTAGATCAGGAACAGTTAGTAAATAGAATCTTACCTTGATTGGGGAAACCAGTGTTTCACTAGTTACAAAAGTTTTGGAAATGTTCACGCTCCCAGGAATGGATAAAGGGTTTTGGGCTCATGGTGAGACTTTCAACTTTTCCTGGAAGATTATCTTCATCACAGCTGGACCAACCGATACCTGTGATCTGCGAAGGAAATGATTAATTTAGGGTTACAATTTCCATCCTCTGCCTCTCTGGTATATGTTAAGGTTAAAACAAGGATGGAGGGATATGGAATGTGGACAATTTTGGACTAAAACTGATTAATCTAAAATGCCAAAGTAAACTTCCTCTCTGATTACTACCATGTTTGTATTTAAGGCTAAACACAGGTCATATTTTAGCCTGACCACACAGTGTGATGTTCTGTTAGGTGGGTAAAAATAGATAGACATGGCAGTAATTTTCTCATTATCTTGTGTATTAAGGTGTGTAAGTTGGAATATTGGCTGTGCGTTTTTGGGTTTTTTTTTATTCTACAAACAGACTACCGAGCAGTAATACACCTCTCCCGGTGTTTTACGGTCTAAGCTTGCTCAGTGTGCTTATACAGGCTGAAGCAAGCTCTCCAATAAAATACTTTTAGGCTGATGTACCAATAGCCACTATAGCTACTTTGCCCTCCTTAATCCAATGTGCTGATACAATCCTGGCTCTAAATCTTTAATGCCAGCCAAAAGCACCAAATTGTGTCAGTACATTGTTTTGCAGCACTTGCATAAGTTTCTTTTTGCAAACCACCACTGCCTGCTAACATTGCCCCACTAGTATTGCTCTATGCTGTTATTTTGTTGGACACCTTCATGCTTGATTCTATATTGCCCACCCAGGGATGGTCTGAATACGAAGCCTAATCATGCCCTCTCCGTATCCTTACGTGGTAAGACCGTCGTGGCTCTGTTGTGCCAGGCAGGTGGAGTATATAAGTGCTGCACAGGCAATTTGAAGGAAGAAACACAAACGAGCCATCTTCTCAGCACCCAAACAGTATTGCCACCAAGAAGATATAATCAGTTGTAAAAATGGTCCTATATATATATGTGTGTGTGTCCCTCTTACATCTATCCCAGAAAGCAAACATACATGGACAAGGGTCATGAGTCCAACTATTATGCTTAATAAAGGATTACGTCACCCAGTGTACCCAGTGTAATGGTGACCTTTGTACCAATACCAGTGTATATCAGTCTATGGAATTCTATAGGATTTACACTGTATGTTCTTTGAGTGCTATGTTTTTTTTTTTTAATCTTTGACAGTACGTGAAGGCGGAACAATCATAGTTATGGTACCTAAGCAGTAGAGTAAGGACTGAACTTGAAATATAATCATTCGGACAAACTCAAACTCTTCCGAACCTTCCCGATCTATGAACTAGTTTCGGGTTTTTTGAACTCGCGGACTTCTCAAATCGGTAACCCCTGATGTATCCTTCGATTCCGTTAACCCTCGAATGATAGCCTTCAAATTCAGTAACCCTTAAATATATCCTTCATTTCGGTAACCCTCGAATGAAGTTCATAACCCTCGAATGTACCATTCGAATCCGTAACCCTTGAATGTATCATTTCGAACCCTCAAATGTAGCCTTTAATTCCAGTAACCCTCTATTTATCATGTATTGTTCGGTACCCTTGAATGTACCTTCGATTTCGCTAACCCTCAAATGTACATTTGGTCACCCTCAGGTTCGTTCCCCTTTTGTTTTAGTTGCTACAAGCTAACCGGTGACATCATCCTCACAATGAGCAACAAGAGGTGCAGAGGCATTTGGCCAACCAGCTATCCATACATGATCAATACATCGACAGAAATAACACATTATGCGTTATGGTTGGCTCCAGATTGCATGTGTGTACAAGCCTTAAAGCATTGAGCATGCATTAGATAACTGTCATCCTGGAGCCGTGTATTGCAGCTCTTGTCATCACTATTTAATTAGTGGTCACTAAATGGCAACACTTTCAGATTGCTGGCCAATGTGGTTGTCTATCCACTATTTATCCCTCACTCCAGACCGACGGGTTCTAACATGTGTACAAGGTGTTAAACTGCAGGGGTGCACCTACCATGAAGCAAACTGAAACATTTGCTCAGGGTGTGCCGCTACGGAACAATCAAAATCCTCCGTCCTGCAATACTGCATTTCAGCACCCATCCACCAATCAGTGTTAAGTCACCCTCTAGTCCACCAATCAGTGTTAGTCAGCCCACACACCCACTTCCACAAGCCACGCCCATGTTCCCTGATGAAGCCACACCAACTTCACTTGCCACCACCCGTCTGCTGATAGGCGGATTTAAAATTGTTTCAGGTGTCAAAACCCTAGGAACACCCCTGGCAAATGGTTATGCCCCTGCTCTTCCATGCACTGAAACAAGAAGCAGCTCGGAAAGATTTAGTTATAAGTCACAGAAGAGGATGGGGACCAATTTGGAGACTTGCAGTGTTTTAAGAAAAATACCCTGAAAAGCATAAATTAGATCACAACATTTCGCATGGAAACTCTTTATCGGGTTCAATGGTAGACTGAAATGTTGAGCTGAACAAGTAAGTTCACCTTAGATGGCTTTGCTGTCAGCTGAATAATAAAACTCCACCATTTATAATCTTAAAGGGCATGTCCACCCCCAAAACTATAATCCCCCCCACTAATGGCCCCACCATGTAGTGTAATAAAATCCTTATCTCACATCCCAGCTCCATATGGTTCTCCTGTAGTCCCCCCCAAAGTCCCAAAAAACTGCCCACCAGAGGATAGCAGAGTCCATATAGGTCTCTGCTCTCCTGTCTCGCCTCGCGGAGAAGTTTGGCATGCGCACTGCAGCCCTTCTCCCCTTCCCTCCCCCTCCCTCTCGTTTTGCGATCCCTACCATAAAACCCCTTGCCATATCATAGTATATCTTCCCCCAGCCCCAACCGCAAAAAAAATAATTTTAAGAAAGTCCCCAGAACTCTACTTACCTTCCCTCTCTCCTCCGGCATTCTGAGAAGCTGGCAGCCGCGTCCGTGATTGGCTGAGAGGCAGCCAATCACGGACCGGGCTGCCAGCTTCTCAGAATGCCGGAGGAGCTGCCGGTCCGCCCCCTGCTGCAGTGTAGCAAGCAGAAGGCCGGCATCGAGAGAGAGGGAAGGTAAGTAAAGATCGGGGCACTTTCTTAAATTTATTTTATAGCGGTTTGCGGGGCTGGGGAAGGCATTCTATTATATGGGAATTTTTTTTATAAGGGTGGACATGCCCTTTAAGAGTTCTGTATGTATTTTTTAACTATTTACTTAAAATAATATACACTAAATTTGATTAACATTGCTTGGCCTGTTCGACATTACAGGTGAGAATGTGGTCAGTAGTAGATTGGAGATCGTAATTGATAATATTCTTTACATATTGTGTTTGTTTGAAGGGAATCTACGGTAACTGAGAAATGTTGACCCTTACTAATTATGGAAACTATAATTCTTTCCAACTATCACTGTACCATTTGTTGTCTGTCCCCTATTTCTTTAGTTATCCAATCTGAACCATTCAGCTGTCAATCAAGTGCCTTATTATCATAAACTCTTCTCTTGAATGCAGTTTTTTTGAATGTGTATATGTGGCCATGTCGATTTATATGACCCATGGAAATCCTTAATGAACTTAACATTGTTCTTTTTTTAAAGTAGGAGTGTTTTACTAATACTTTATTCTACAGCTCCTTTGACTATAATTCCCTCAATCACCAGTAAACAATCTATCATAAAATATTACAATTCCAAATCGTATATAGAACTCATTTATTAACAATTAAAGTGCATAATTGTCTGAACATTGGAAAACAATATGTAATTATTGTAGTCATTAAAAAATTCATGATTCTTAGAGCAGAAACATCTCCTGGTTTGCTTTCAGTTAACGGGTTCATTTCCATCGCAATGCGTAATTAAAGTTTCCTACACTGCATGTCAAGCTAATGATCATTTATATATCAGGAGTGTTGATTTAATGTCCAAATAATAAAGGGCTGTTAGCTTTGTACATACGGATTTTTTTTTTCCCTTTCAGTGGACGTCAATGCTGTAACGGAATGTTGACTCACATGATCAATGACCAGCTGATATGAACTTGAAAAGGTTTAAAAGAACTCGTAAACTTCAAGTTAATAATGTAAGGGTAGTTACACACGTGGCATTTTCAATGTTTACTACTCTTTGGGGCCAAGTAAAAGGAGGGTGCCATTGTTCTTATTGCACACATTTAAAAGGCATGTCCACCCCAAACTATAATCCCCCCAACTACTGGCCCCATCATGTAGTGGTAGTGTAAGTCCCAAAAACTGCCCACCAGGAGATAGCAGAGTCCATATAGGACTCTGCCTCCTACCTGGCCCGGAGAAGTTTGGCATGCGTACTGCAGCCCTTCTCCCCCTCCCTCCTCTCCCCCTCCCTCTCCCTCCCTCTCCCTCCCTCTCCGGATTCCCTCCCCTAGTGTAAATCCCCTTTAATACAGTATTCCCCCTGGTCCTCTCAGCCCCAACCGCATAATTTTTATTTTTAAAAGCCCCCAAACTCTTACTTACCTCCCCTCTTTCCTCCGCTGCACTGAATGACCGGCAGCCGCGTCCGTGATTGGCTGCTGCTCAGCCAATCACAGACGCGACTGACGGTCCCGCCCCTCTGCTTGCATTCTCAAGCAGAGGGCCAGCAGCACGGCGAAGGAAGAGAGAGGTAAGTAAAAGTTTGGGCACTTTCTAAAATAAAAATCATGGGTTGGGGCTGGGGGACCAGGGAAGGCTATATTAAAAAATAGAATTAAGGGTGGACATACCCTTTAAGAATATAGCACCCCTGTTATAATTATATCCTCGCGGATGGTTCACACCAGATCCATTATTATGGCCAATTCCTCATTCAAATTACATAATTTGCATTGTGTCTCCGTATATAACTTACACGCTAAGCCTAGAGGTTGTGTTGCAGTGACTCTTTTGTGATTGTGGCGCTTAATACAGCCCCCAATAGATGATTGTATTTTTTCTTGAACTGATTATGAATTATTTTATTGTTGAATGAATGCTAAACTTTTATTGGTAAATAATCTCTGAACATCTTTAGAATAGAATAGCTGTTCCTGAATACTGTATAACAGATCCTGGTCCTTGCTTTTCTCTAAAAATGTTATTTTTTTCCTAGAGAATTTAGCTCACTGCTTTTTTATAGTGATATGCCCAGGGCTGGTGCTGCTTTAGGGAAGACTCAGGGTGTCCTGTCATCAGAGGAAGTCCTCTGATGTCACAGCGACTCCCTACTTAAGCGGGTACACACAATGAGATATTTCGGTCCGATCGACCGATAGTTCAGTGTATCGTTCGATCGGACCAAAATGGACAGCATCCGAATGCAGCCATGTCCCGACCGATCGTTCGTCCGAATCGTCGAAAGGACGATCGGACATGGTGGAAAACCTCGTCGATCGTGCGGTCCTCTATGGACCGCAGATCGGTCGCGGTAGCTGTCGGACGCGGTGCTTTTGCCACGACGACAGTCCTTCCTCTGGTTCGATACTTTTGACCGGTCGGTCAGGAGGAAAATCGCTAGGTGGCACCTAGCTTTAGTATGTACCATGGGCACTATGTACCATGGGCACTATCATTATATACACTGAATGTACTGGGCTATAAACAGGACAGCATCTCCTGGTTATTCATGGGATACTGTATAGAATGACCTATCATTGTATATAGTGTTCTAATTGGTTTATGGTAAGATATTCACTATCTACACACAATCAAGGTTTCCATTCATAAACCTTTGTATCTCACATTCATAAACTAACATTGAGGATTTCATACGGTTTCCCCTAGACGTTCTTTATAAAGTATATTTTAGAAATATCTGATTTTCCATTAAAAACACTTCACAACCTCCTTATATTTCCCTCTGTCTATTTCTACCTCTTGCTTTTGTTTATATGGACATTTTATTTTGATTTTATTTTAATGTCACATTAGAGTGATTTAAGATTAACATGCAGTGAGCATTTGTGGGTTTTGTTACTTGGATGAATAAAACATTCAGTGTGGCACATGGTAACCAGGGGCGTAACTACCAGGGTGTAACTACAAGGGGCGTAACTACCAGGGGAGCAACTGCAGGGGGGCCCGGGAGCCAAGGGGCTTCTTATTTGACAGATATAGCCTCTTCCCAGAAAGAGGGGGCCCATCATAGTTTTGCTGCGGGTCACTGATTCCTATTATGCCACTGCTGTGGTACCAGCCAATACAGGCCTGGGGGGCAGATAAGGGAATGTCCACCCTTTTTAAAGGTTGTCGAAACTGCAAGCAGGGGCCGGACCAGCGGCCGGGCTGTGATTGGCTGTGAACAGCACAGGAATGAGGATGTGTAAGTACAGATTGAAAGAGCTTTTACAGTTATGAATATAGCGGTTGGGGGTGGAGGGGTAGGATACCCCCTGCATGGTGTCAAAAGCTTTTATAGATAACTGCCAGCCACGGAGGGATCAGGAGGGGGAGGGGAGAGGGGCTCTACTGAGCATGCGTCAGACCTTGCGAGGTTAGCAAGGTACAGGCACCTGATGAGGCCACTGACAGCTCCTACCCAGCAGTTTCCTGATCTTTGAGAGGCATAACAGGAGAACCACAAGGAGCGGAGGGTAAGGTAAGGATGTTTTATTTGCTAGTGGGCCAGTAGTTGGTAAAAAGTTTGGGGGTGGACATGCTCTTTAAGTTGGAGGGTGTGGGGACATGATGCATTGTTTTCTATGGCACAAAACTAAAAGAAGAGCACACGTGAGATATTATGCATTAAGCATTATTAATTGTAGAGTAGTATCATAATATCATGATACGTTATTAATTATAATTAAATAAACATATCTATTATCATAAGTATCTATTAGTATCTTTTTATTATTATTATTAATTCATATTTATCATTAATTATATTATTATTTTTAATATATGCATATGTATCATTTATTGTTATTATCATAATTATTCATTATATTTTATTGTATTCATCATATTATTTTGAATTATTATATTTTATATTATTGTTATTAATTATTATTCATTATCGTTTTGTTTAATGATCATGATATATTCCTATAGAGAATGTAAATGGTAATAATATATTCTGTGTTACTAACACCATAGCTGGGGAATCCCCAAGGACACAAATGACGTATGACACGTCACCAACAGGTCCAAGAAAAGTAAATGTTTGGGGTCCTTACCACAGTATATTACATGTTTTTTTTATATAACAAGAGGAGCAAATGTTTATCTTTGCTATAAATCTGCAGCAACTAAGCAGACTCGTGCGAGTCGCACGATGTGTACGAACGAAGGTTTCGCCCGATAATCAAAGTGTAGGCGCTTTATCGTCCCAAACGGTCATTCATTCGGGGATCATTGAACGACCGACTTGGCAGATCTCCGAACGAACAACCGTTTCGGCTGATAAAGCGCCTACACTGATTATGGGCTGAAATGTTTGTTCGTGTGTGTGAGCCTTAAGGTAATTAATGCGACTTTAAAGCCTCCCACACAGTACCATTAAGTTTCACACTACCAAGTAGCACAAAACTTAATGGTAGGGCTTTTGGATTTCACACTACCAAGTAGCACAAAACTTAATGGTAGGGCTTTTGGATCGCTAGCATAGTGCTATTTTCAAAAATGGAAATGATGCTGTGCTTTAATTGCAAGTATTGGGGACTGGTGTTAGCTCCTCTGTATAATTTTTTTTTAATTGCCTTCTCCTACCTTGTCCGGCGGCAAAATTTTTTTTAATTGCCTTCTCCTACCTTGTCCGGCGGCAAAATCCATACAAAAGATGGGATAGTATACATCCACACAGACTGCAACTAGAGTTACCTGTCTTTTTACAGTTTTCCTCCATGAAGACTTGACCCCCACTTTGCAGATAGAGTGGAAACGCCTCTCTGGTAAGATCCTTTTATTCTAATTGCTTGTTTTATTTTCTTTTGTTGCCCAGGGCCTATTAACACTAAATACAGGTACTATACTTTCTGACATCATTCAATAGAAAGATCACATCAAACATCTAAAAATATACAGAAAATACATAACTGTCTTCCACCCATATCTTAAACATATTATCATATAAAACATAGAGACCCCCGAGCAGACTTGTTGTACTAAAGATTTATTCTGACTTGGTGATTATTTTATAAAATATTTTTTTTTTTTTGTCCCTAACAAGAACAAGAAAGGAAACTTCTGTAAAGGATGTAAGTACAAAATCAGTCGCTCCAATACGTTATTAATCTCAATATCCTATAACTAGGGCATTTGTAAATAATTATTATAATACATTTCTTTTATAAAAAAAATCTCATAACCATTCTATTTCTTCTTAAGGGAAGACATCGGCTTTATCATAGACGATTATAAGTAAGTAGAAGGAAGGTTTACATCAATAATATTTATTTAATTCATACATTTTACTTGAAAGATCACATTATATATGTGGATATTTGCAAACTAGTAAATAACATTGCTAAAAGCCTAAAACCTGAAATCACTACTGGATTATTCCTGTCCCATTATCACGGACCATCTGATCATTAATCATAAATATTTCCATCCTTAAAGGAAATCCAAGGAGCCGAGTAGGATGTAGAAGACTAAGTAAGTGGAAAGAAGGAAAAACTCAATATCCTATAGTCCTAATGATCCAATAACACGTGCTTCGTCTACATTCACTGTTATGTTAACTTTAGGAAAACAGTGTGTAATTTAGAATTGCCTATACATTCACATTTATTATTTATCCTGTCCCAATAATTTCCATCTTTTTCTGAATGGATTTTTTTCTTAAAAAATTAATATCAACGTTTTTTCTTTCACCTTAAGGAAGAAACAAGCAGCAGCGAATATAGAAGACGATAAAGTAAGTACAAAGAAAGTAAAGTTAAACCTATAAACAACTTTTCTATAGAACTAATCCACCAAACTGTTTTTCAAGCAAACTGCAACAATCGCCTATATCCTATGTAGAATCTGATTCCCCCTTTAGATATATAATAAGTTATTAAAATTCATATATATCTAGTCGAATTTGTAACCTCTCCCTTGGGTACCTCTGTAAAGTGGGGGTGGATTATATGGATATATTATCCATTTTCATACTCAAAGTTTTCCGTCCAAAACTGAACTTCTAATTCTTATTATAAGGGATGGCTATAGGCTGGACCTGGTTAAGGGTCTAATACGGCCATTACAACATTAGTTGTAATGCTACACTGTGATGGGAAACTATACTTTTTAAGATCGTGTATGAGAGTGGCTGAGAACTCTCAATTGTTCTTGTAAGGATCCATCTATCATCGGTCTGGATTCCCCTAGGACGGCTAATGTAATTAAACAAAGTGTTCTAAATCTTTTGCTTGGTATCGATCCATAGCTTTTCATAACTGCCCCTATTACTGACTCCAGGTGTTACAATCCACTACCTGTAATCTTATCCATACGTATCTTATCCATATAAAGGGGTGTGAGTTAATTAAAAAACCAATTAAAGAAAAGACAAATCGTATTGCAAGTATCCAGAGAAACTGAATACGTGGGGCTGATGCATCAAATGTGTAAAAATGTACCTGTGCTATTTATTTGTACTGACCATCAGATGTTTATCTAACTGCATAAACCCAGTAAAATGAAACATTTGATTGGCTACTATTAATTTTATAACACGGCAATCCTTTATACCTCTTATTGCATTAGCCTTAGCCCCCAGCACCCTGCAACTTTCCCATTAGATAGAATCCGTCCTCCTCTGGGATGTTCTGTTACGAGACAGCTGATATAACCCTGGTCCTAATTGGTCAATGCTGTGTCACTTTATAAAAAGTTAAATACAAAATAAGGCAAAAAAAAAACAAAACAAACTAGATTGAAATATTACACGTTCTAACCAATAACTTTCTTTTATGTTTTTTTAGATTCTTGAAAACATTCCACGTGGTGTTTGAAAGTAGTAAATATTAGCGTATGGTACCCTTTAAAGTACTGAAAATATGTCCGCCTCTTCTAACTAATTTTTCCAAATTTCCTCAACCACATACCTTAAGGGGCATATTTATAAATGTTTGGTAACGGTTTTGATCAGTCACTGCCACAGTTATCAGCAATTTGGGACCTTAGGCACTTATTAAAGTAGCCATAACCGGCAGGCAAAAAGTTTACTCACCTTCCGCCATATCTCGCCATACATTCACCGCAGTAACAGCTCCCTCGTATTTATAAAATGGCGATAAAGTGTTTCATTGCGTGAAGGTTTGGAGTACATTATGGAAGTGTTTTCCATTAACTAAGAAGATGTTTTAAGTATTTGTCCTTCCTATAATTTTCTGTAATTACGGTGCCAATATCCGCGTCATCACTTTTTCGACATTTTGGGATTTTCTCTATTTCCCAATACGTCGAATGGGGACTTATTTAAACTTAGTATACTTTTTACATTTCTGTCTTAGTCCTCCCCTATTAATGTTGGCAAATTCTTGGATCCAGCCTGGGTCCATGGTATTGGCCGATGTTTCTTGGCGGCCACCTTTTTCAATTTCATTGAAATACCACACACTTAAACGTAATGAAATAATTCACCAATGCTACTCCCGCCGCACTTCTGCGGGCAGGATTACTTTTGCGTTAAAAGCAATTGGCTTATAATTAATACATTTGTTTTAATTTACGCCAAAACGAATTGTGGCAACGTCCTGCATATAGCAAAATGTAACCGACTCTTCTACACTAGAATCCTTTTATATATATATAATACAAGGAGAAACAAATCACAGGTCTTGGCACTTTCAAATCCTTATATTTATAGACCTTGTCTTATGTCATGTTATTGGTATAATTATCTGCCTGGTATGTTTGTGAGGTTTTCCCTATTGGTTTCTGTATTGACATTTATATTTTTCTCTATTGTTTATTCGCCTGTCTCATTCCTGTAGGATCCACAAATAAGCAAATTTGAGTCGACTGGTAACCTAGTTGGCAAGGAGGGTTCGAATGGTCTACATAATAATGTTCCTATGACCACATCGAATTAAATATTAATATATGGCGCCCATTATATTATTAATATTCACAAAACCAAACTTTTGTTACAGACCCAATATAAGGCCAAATTCAGACATAGCCCTAAAATCACTCTGGAAGAGAAGGTAGTATCTGATAGATATATAGTAGATATAGATTTATGTAGATAACGGATATTGAGGAAATGTTTCTTTTCTATTTTTTTGCTGTAACATAAAATCCGTATCTGACCATTCCCGAATGGAAAATCTAATGTTATTGTAAACATGTGCAATGGTTTTTATCACAGCTCCCTTCTTATGGTATATATAGAGAGTGGCATGCCATATTCTTTCTAATAAAATGGATTCCTACAGCAATAATAATAAAAATAATGCACGGATTTCTTTCTTTCTGATACTGTATAACATTTGGAAGTCTGATCATGTTGGAACTTCATCATTTTATTGGTTTTTAAACGGAGGTTGAAGACTTGGCAGAGGCTTTAATGCTCCACAACAATTTTAACCATGACAACAGTAGTATCGTGTCCTGGGAGGCATTCACCATTATGACCAAGAGAGCAATAAGGAACAGCTCTGGGTAAGAGACATCTCCTTGGTACTTGGTTACTATAGTACGGCCATGTTTACATGACACTGGAGAACAAGTAATAAATTGCACCGTGGTGTTTTGCAGATTTCTAGCATTTTCTGTTTTGACGAAGAACAGAGGTAAGGAGCTATGGTCCTACCTCCCATTCTGTAAAACTTCCCAAGACCAGGAGAAGAACTTAATGCGATTGCTCCATCTTCCTCACTGACATTCTCTTCTCACGACAGTCGCCTTCCATTGGGTCATTGCGCACACAGTGCAACCAGCGCCAAGTCGGGACTAGTCAGTGAGACAGCGCTGGAAGATCTCCGGATATCTCCCCTCGCCTCTTGCAATTTTAGTGAAGAACTGGCGGTTACGCACATAGCTCCTTTACCTTCCCGCTCTTCATTCAAACTGATCATAAGCGGGCATACCCTTATAAAATATTGTGTATATGTACAATTGAATCTGTTCACATTCTAACAAAATGATTTCCTTCCTACAGATAATAACTGGACTTTGCAACTGATACTCTCTAGCAATCTTGTTAAGCGCGCTGCTCAACTCTTTAAAGAGATTTTTAAGGACATTGGATAAAGTATGTAGCCAAGGCGATAATCACTACAGGTAAGGCTTCTAACTGTATCGTTTCTCTTTCAATAATATGGAAGATGTTCCAACAAAAGATACATTTAGCAGATCTTGAAGGAGATTAGTAACAACACCATCTCTAGGTTACAAAACAAATTGCTAACTGAAGTATCTTTACAATATATAATACATTTTCTATTTATTCCTCAATCTCTCTGCAGGGACTGTGCTAGCATCCCATGACTTTGAATATCGCGCATAGAGACATTAAAGGACACAGAGACATGCGATAAATGCCTATGGTGGTGTAAAAATAGGTAAGGACAATTTCAACATGAAATCTTTAGAACGGAATTTATCTTTAACTCCTTTATCAACGAAGGAAGCCCCAGACACTTACACAGGGAATTCAATAAAAGTTTCTTATTACTATTAAAAATTGGTTGTCTAATGTTGCCCCCATTAATCATATCTTATTAACCATTTGAAAAGCTAACATCTGTTTGGTTGGGCAAAATTGCACCATTTTTAAAGCTAATCAGGTTGTCATAAAAGTTCTTATCGTTTAAAAGGTGCTAATTTTGCCCGCAACCAATCAGATGTTATCTTGAAATGTTAAATAAGAATCGATTGGTTTTCCAGGGCAAAATTAACCCACCATGTTTAACGATAAGAACTTTTATGAATCTTCCCGAGAACTTTTTTATGGGTCTTCCCGGTTGAAAGTAGACGGCCTTCCGATGTTTCCATTATAAAAATGGACATCATTGTATAGGCCTAACCAATAGCAATATAAGCATAATAATAATCATAAATAATAATAGAATTGGTTATGATTTTTACTAATTACTCATTTTGACTTATTAATCATACATTACAGCTGATTTTGGCTTGGCCAAAAAATTCATGGGCCTAATGACCGAATCACAGGAACAGTCGCCTGTAGATTGGATAGCCACCGAAGTGATCAGAATGTTCATAACGACAAAACTGTAGATACAATTTATGGTAAGATTTTATCTTATATTGTTCACTATGTATACTTTGTGAATAAAAAGTTCTGGATTCCCTAACTATCATGATGGCCGGCTTCCAGTAAAAGGTGGGATGCAAGTTATGACCCTATTGAGACTTACCCGACAAATTAAGATTGAGCCAATGGAATGAGAGAAAGGAAGCTTTCATTATTAAGGACACGGAAGTAAACATGGATCCTGTACTATCTTTATCTATTGTTTATATCTCTCTTTTCGAGTGTGACATCTGGTCATATGGGAATCACCCTATTAAGAGAATGGCAGAAGGAGATTCCCTAATACAACTCACTATTGTCGCTATGTGTTGAGTTTGGATAAATATTAAAATCTCCCAGGAAGGGACACAACAGACCTAACACACTGCAATGAACAATTTTCATTATTTTGAAATCAGAATCGCCTACCTCCCCTTTATATAAACGACTTTCCATCATCCCCTTTTTTGTCCTGTATTTTTCCTATTTACATATTGTATTTTTATATTATTTACTATTCTTTGGTTCTCTAAGTTAAAGATAATGAATTAGGTTTCTTGTGGTTTTGTTAATAACTTTTAGCTTTTCCTGTGGAACTGATCCTACCTTACATCCGCGCAGTATTCGGATCACATTAATGGGTAAAGACCAAACTTGCGTCATCCCGCTGATGGTGAGTTTTCTCATGTTTTAAATGGTATTTTATAGATTTCTTTCTTTGGGTATTTATGAGACGGCACAATGTGTGGTATTGATAATGGATTAAGCCAGTGTTTTGTTTTTCCTTAAGGTTCTGAAGAATTTTTTAACCTCTTTTGGGTCAGTGTTCATGTCAAAGGATCGCAACCGAAAGAATCGCAGTAGCCATGAGCCTCAGGCAACCAGATTTATACGGATACAGCCATGTGAAGATGCTGCCAGAAGGATGTTGCGAGACTGGGAAAAGCTCAGGACTATTCTAAATGTTTGGAATCTAAAAGAAATATATTTTTTTAGAAATTAATATTAGATATAATTATTATTAATATTAATTAATTATTAGATAACATTAAAATGCCGTTAATAGTGTTTAGACTAATTAGGTAATTTCTATTCTACTTTTTTATTAAAGTGCGATAGTAAAAAGAAAGGAAAGAAAGAATAAAATAAAGAAACTTTAGGTATAATGATAGAATAACGGATGAAGACATCATGTCATCGCGCAATCACGCTTGCCGGCCCTTTTTATGCCAGCCCCTCTATTCATCAGCCATTGTTAACAATCCCTCTAGTCAACCAGCATTTCAAGTTCTTATTATTTCATTGTATTGTCAACAAAATTGGTTTTGACTGGAATTTTCTTCTTTTTCTGCTGTAGTATTTTTTCCTGCTTACATTATGTAACTCCATCTGTAACTACAGGAGGTATTTTCTTAATCCTATAACTGTAGGTTACAAGCTGGAAATCCTAACCCTATACTCCGGCTCGCACACCATGCTAGGACGGGTCCCGACCCGAGACACACAATGGTAGGAAGAACGTTTCGGCTGATATCGGCCCGTTGTAAGGTGCTTTTAATTAGGCTGAATGATTGTTCGGTCAGAGATCGTTTTTTTTTTGTTTTTGAACGACCGCTTATGGTCGAACCTTAAGACTGTGGCAGTCAGATGTTTATTTTTAGTGCAGTTATTTAATATATATAGAATCTTTAAGGAATAGTTCACTGCATAGTGAACTATCCCTGTCTACATTGATGAAGCCCGGGGGTTAAGGAGCTAAGCTTACCTCCTGTTCTTCAATCAATGTTTAGATAAGCCAGGAACGACTTCTGAAATCTTACTTTCACGTGACCAGCGGGGGCCTGTCTCTGAACAGTTTCCGACTGCTTTCCTGCTTCTGTTACGCTATACGCGCATGCACGATACAGAGGCAGGAAGCAGTCAGAATGTCAAGCCGCTGGATCGCTTGAAATGGTAGATTTGCAGAGTTCGTGCCGGCTAGCTAAACATGGATTACAAGAACGTAGGTAAGGCTAGCTCCTAACCGCCCGGGCTTCAATCACATGCTAGGAAAGGGATATGTTTCACTATTGGCAGTGAACTATTCCTTTAACTGTGCATCCTCTAGGACCTTACAATTAAATTGATAATTGAAATCCATCTCCAGGCCGAGTGAAAATACTATCAAAGTTACTTCTAGCTTACCAGGATCTTGCAATCTTTAAAGTTCTACGAGGTATGATGAAAAGGTTTTTTTTATACTACAGCGCTTGTACACACAGTAGTATGGCCCTAATAATTACATGCGCTAAATTGTTGTGCCTAGTTTTAAAATCCATTACTACATTTTCTACGCTGCCCTTCTCAAATATTTCTTGAAAATGACGCAGCCCAGCGCAACGTTACTGCAATCCATAGCATGGATTTAGCATCGGCCTATTACATCCCTATAGGGGGACGTAACATCTTTTTTTTTAGACTAATCTAAAGGTTACCATATGTTAATTTAACTTGGCTTTTAAAAAGGCAATTTCACCTGCGCTTTCCGATGCGCCTTTTCCGTTTTGGGTAAACGCATGTTGATCAAGATCACCATTTTTTTGCGCAATCAACATGCATTCCCTAATGGGAAAATAGAGAACTCGCATGCGCAATGCACAACAACCGCCCCAGAATCCACATCACGCGTGTATGCATTAAACACCCATGCTGGGTGCTTGATTCTGGGATTGTAATGGGGTCTCAAGCTTTAAAAAGCTCTTTGCAGCCTTTTCAGAAGTCAAATTCAAGTTTATATTCAAGGCATCTTTAAATATTACATTACATATAAATAATATATATATTTAAAATATCCCCCAGCTTCCAAACTTTTTTTCCAGATTGAAATCTTGAGCTATAGATTCCTGAGAAATCCTCATAATGAACACGCATTTACAGGGTAAGACTGTCACTCCAGAAGCAAGAAATTCTAATATGTCCCATCCCTGACCTCATTTTTATTATTTAGCTGCCGGTCAGCAACTTTCTGCCACAATTACGGACTCAGCGAAAAAGAATGCAGGGAGGGAAGGGGAGATCAGCAAGCAGGTGTCATAGTGAGGCTTTACATAATTTAGTAAGTGTCGCAGACACTACAAGGGGGCCGTGAGTAAGGGAGGGTGGGGTCATACGGAAGCACCACTAAACATTAGGGATGGTACGCACTCAGACCGAAGTTTTGCACTACCAGCGAGAGCTCGGTCATGACAAATGACTGTTGGTCGTGGCAAAAGTGAAACCGTCATCGGCCGTGATTAACCGACATGTCCACGATCACCCTGGTTTTTCCATACGTCAGCCAACCCCCCACCATCAGATATTCCTAATAGTTAATGCAAAAGCACGTACAGATAAATTATGTGAGTTACCGGACCATTTTACTTCTCTCAATTTTTCAGATAATAATTTGTTTTGAGTGTGAGGTATCAGACATTTCTTTCAAACTTTCCCTTTCCACTTCCCTTTTGTTCTGGCCCTTTGGATATGAGATGATTTCTGTCCTTGATTCTCCTGTTAGATTGGCAGAGCCTGGCAACCACCGACCTGCTGAAGTTTTTCATGAATGAGAGTTGTCACTGAATACGGCCCACACCAATGGTCGCTAATAGGCACTTGTCATCCTTTATGACTATTTCCCTGGTCCCATTATTACATGCAACTGAATTCCATCCAAGTCTAACATATCAATATGAATCCCATATCAGTTTGCCTACCCTTCCCGGATCACCCGGGAGTCTCCCTCATTCTGGGGTGGTCCTCCCCACTCCCGCAAGACCACCCCAGACTTGAAAGGAGTGTCCCAGATTCTGTGGTACTGTCCAGGACTTTTCTTTTCTTTCCCCTCCAAAAAAAAGGGTAGCAGCTTGTCCCCCCCACACACACACACACACACCACACAAAAAATACTTGCCCCTTCAACTACATCTGGGTTTCCTCCTCCTTCTGCTTCTGACACCGTTCTACTTCGACTAGTTTCTTTATAGTGGGCACCGCTTACTAGTTTGGTAAGAGACGCACAACCTGTACCAGCAGGTGAGGTGGCGTGTCTACATACTTTACTAGTTGGTACGTATGCGCACGCTTGTATCATATCCAGGTGAGGTGTTGGCGTGGACATACTACGTTACATGGTAAGAGGCCACACTGTACCATGTGGGGGGGGGGGTGGGGAGTGGGCTGTGTCATACTATACATTACTAGTTGGTAAGAGTAGCACCCGGTCCCAGTGTGAGGTGGGCGTGGGTTTTTTTTATACATACGTTACTAGTTGGTAATCGAGGCACACCACTGTACCCGGTGAGGTGGGCGTGTTATACATACGTTTACTAGTTGTTAAGAGGCGCCCACCGTATCAGGTGAGGTGGGCGTGTATAACATACGTTCCTAGTTGGTAAGAGGCACATACACTGTTACCGGCTGAGTGGGCGTGTACCTCGTTACTAGTTGGTTAGAGGCGCACACTGTACCCAGGTGAGGTGGGCGTGTATCCCTACGTTATAGTTGGTAAAGAGGCGCACACTGACCAGGTGAGGTGGGCCGTGTACCATACGTTACTATTGGTAAGAGGCGCACCCTGTACCGTGAAGGTGGGCCGTTGTAATACATACGTTACTATTTTGGTAAGAGGCACACGCTGTACCAGGTGAGGTGGGCGTGTATACATACGTTACTATTGGTAAAAGGAGGCCGCACACGTACAACTGGGTTGGCGTGGGTAATACTACGTTACTAGTTGGTAAGAGCACACACTGTACCAGGTGAGGTGGGCGTGTATACATACGTTACTAGTTGGTAGTATGCGCACAACTGTACCAGGTGAGGTGTCGTGTATACATCGTTTACTAGTTGGTAAACGGCGTCACACTGTCCAGTGAGGTGGGCGTGTTACATCCGTTACTAGTTGGGTCAAAAAGAGGCGCACACTGTAACCAGGGTGAGGTGGGCGTGTATACATACGTTCTAGGTGGTAAGAGGCGCACCTGTTACCACATAGGTGGGCGGTATACATACGTTACTAGTTTGGTAAGAGGCGCAATGACGCTGTGAACGCATGGTGAGGTGGGGGGTATACATACTTTACTAGTTGGGTAGAGGCGCACTGTCACAAGTTGAGGTGGGCTTGTATCATATCGTTACTAGTTGAAGAGGCGACGCTGTAACCCAGTGAGGTGGGCGTGTATACATACGTTACTAGTTGGTAATAGGCGCACGCTGTACGCAGTAGAGTTGGCGGCGTGCGTATACATACTTTACAGTTTGGTAAAGAGGCGCACGCTGGTACCATCAAACCATGGTGAGGTGGGCGTGTATACCTACGTTACTAGTTGGTAAGAGGCGCCCGCTGTGATCCAGGTGAGGTGGGCAGTGTTATACATACGTTACTATTGGTAAAGGCGCACAGTACCAGGGGTGAGGTGAGGGGCGCTGGTAATACATGACGTTACTAGTTGGTTCGAGGCGTCACATTGTACCAGGATGGGGGGGCGGCTGTTATACATACGTGACTAGTTGGTAAGCATTGAGGCCTCTCACACTGTGTGACCAGGTGAGGTGTGGCGTGTTTAGCCTACTGAACTAGTTGGTAAGAGGCGCACAACTGTAGCCAGGTGGAGTGTGGCGGCGTGTATACATACGGTACTAGTTGGTAAGAGGCCGCACACTGTACCACGGGTGAGGGGCGCACTTATACAACATACGTTAACTGAGTTGGTACGAAGGCGCACAACCATAACTGTACCAGGTGAGGTGGAGCGTGTAATAACATACGTTAACTAGTTGTAAGAGGCGCACATGTACCAGGTGAGGTGGGGGGCGTGTAATACATCGTTTACTAGTTGGTAATAGGTCTGTCACACGGGTACCATGGAGGTGTGGTCGTGTATACATACGTTACTAGTTTGGTAAGATGCGCACACTGTAACCAGAGCTGATGTGGGCCGTGTATACATACGTTACTATTTGGTAAGATGCGACATCTGTAACCATGGTGAGGTGGGGGCGTGTATACTCTTACGTTACTAGTTGGTAAGAGGCGCACACTGTCCAGGTGAGGTGGGCGTGTATACTACTTACTAGTTGGTAGAGGCGCACCCTGTAACCATGGTGAGTGGGGCGTCGCTATACATACGTTTACTAGTTTGTAGAGGCGCACACTGTACCAGGTGGAGAGTCTCCTGTGCGTGTATACATAACGTCACTAGTTGGTAGAGCGCACACTGTACCAGGTGGAGGTTTGCGGTGTATACATACGTTACTAGTTGGTCAAAGAAGGCGCCACGTTACCGGTGGGTGGGCTGTGTAATAACATACGTTACAGTGTGATAAGGGGCGCACACTGTACTCAGGCGAAGGCGGGCGTGTATACCATACGTTCCCCTGTTGGTAAGAAGGCGCCACTGTACCAGGTGGGCGGTGCGTGTATACATACTTCAACTATTGTAAGAGGCGCACACTGTTAGCCGAGGTGAGGCGGGGCGTTTGTCTACCATACCCTCAACTAGGTGGTAAAGCGGCACAAAAGCTGTACCAGGTGAGGCGGCGTGTATGACATACGTTACTTAGTTGGTTAGAGGCGCACCGTACCAGGTTAGGCGGACGTGGTATACTAGTTACTATTGTAATAGGCGCACACTGTACCATTGAGGTGTGTGCGTGTATACATACGGTACTAGTTTGGTAGAGGCTCACATAACTTGTACCAGGTGAGGTGGCGCGTATACCTACTTACTAGATTGGTACGAGGCGCACACTGTACCAGGTGGGTTGGGCGTGTAACATACATTACTAGTTTGGTCAGAGGGCGCATTGTACCCTGACTTCTAGACGCCATACTCATTACTGTAAGGAAAACTGCCTTCTGTCTATAGCAACAAATCTTACCGTCACGGGGAGGTCAAGCTACATCTGTTTCTCAGAACATCTGCGGAAGCAGCAATGGCCCTTGGATGCTAATAGGAACAGGGCTTAATCGACAAGGCTTTTTGATTTCTGCCCTGGAGTACGTTCTCGTCCATCACATTTGAGACCAGGAAAACCCTTGACCTGCAATGAAGTAAAAGTAGAGAAAAGTAGTTTGCAACCATAAAAAGACCTTCATACAGCATTTTTAAGTTAAACTGTGTGTTAAGTGAAAGGAAATACAGTTTAATTGAATTTGGCTTGAAAAGCCAAATTACTGTGTTCTTGTCTATTTCTTCTTCTTCTTGTTCTTCTTCTGGTTCTTTGTCCTTTTAATGCGTTCCGCTTTGGTGGGGACATATCGTGACTCCCACAGTTTTGAGCTAGAGACGGAAAGGCGGTACGGTGGGTGGGTGCATATAGGAGAAGTGTGCGGTCTTCTACTAAGGAATCCGTGGAAAGCTTTACGAACAGCGTGTATCGGCGAATTTCCAACATTTTTTCCCATAGTACTATCATGGTAACAATACTCACATGGGATAGTCAAAACAGTTTGTTTTCATGTCATAATACAAAGGTGAGACCCCAACCCCCATACAACCGGTACACCCCCCTACTACCCTACCTTTCCAGTCCCCTGGAAGCCCTATTTAAAAGGTAACTTAAGTCAAAAAAACTAATTTAGATTTATCCTCACTAAAGATAGTTTTCTGGTATAATCACAAAAGACTACCCTCACCAGACCCAGTACAGTACACCTACTACTATTACTTATCCATTACTGTGGCGCCATAACTTAAAGGGAACTACAGTAAAAAAAACTAATTTAGATTTTCTCATAAAAGATAGTTTATCGTTTTGTATAAACAAAAAAAGACATCCCCCCTCACCAGACCCAGTACACCCCTACTGATCTCTTATCCATTACTGTGGCAGCCATACTTAAGGGTAAACTAAATGAAAAAAAACTATTTTAGATTTATTCTCAATAAAGATAGTTTTATAGGTTGTAAACACAAAAACACATACCCCTCAACTTCAGAACCCAGGTACCACGACTTCCTACTATCTACTTGATCCATTATGTGGCAGCATGATTTTAAAGGGTAATATAAGTAACAAAAAACAACATTAGATTTTATCCTCACTAAATATATAGTTTTAGGGTTTGTAAATACAAAAAAGACATCCCCCACTCAACAAGTCTAGGAACACACACCTACTGCTAGTTTACTTATCCATTACTGTGGCGCCATACTTAAAGGGTGAACTAAAGTCAAAAATAATTTTTGATTATAATAAAAAAGGTTTGTTTTTTTAACCCCCATGTGGCCCATTTACATACACCTACTGACCTACCCCTCTCCATTACTGTTGCAGCCATACCTAAGGTAACTAAGTCAAAAAACTCAAATTTTGTGAACCATCATCAAAAAGTTTGTTTTTTTAACCCCCAACTGGACATACTCACCTACTGATCTACTTATACATACTGTGGCGCCATAACTAAGGGTACTAAAGTAAAAAAAAATTTTTTGGACCATCATAAAAAAGTTTATTTTTTTTAAACCCCCACCCGACACAGGTACACACTAACTGATCTACTTATCCATATCTGTGGCAGCCATACTTTAAAGTAACTAAGTCAAAAAAAAAAAATTTGAACAATCATCAAAAAGTTTTGTTTTTTAACGCCCACGTCGTACAGGTACATACACAACATACCTCTGACCTATCCTCCATTACTGTGGCGCCATATTTAAAAAGGGTAATAAAGTAAAAAAATAATTTTGTCAATAATAAAAAAGTTAGTTTTTTTTAACCCCCGTGGCACAGAGACATACACCTACTGACCTACCCCTCCATTACTGTTGCCAGCCATACCCTAAAGGGTAACTAAGTCAAAAATTTTTTTATCCATCCATCAAAAATAAGTGTTTTTTTAACCCCAACGATACCTACCAATACAATACTTACTGACCTACCCTTCCATTTTTCATGGCAACCATATTTAATAAGGTAACTAATAGTCAAATATATCTGTTGTATCAATTAATCAACTGGAACTTGAAATGTAGGTTCTCGTGAAACGTTCGCTAGTCCTCCGTACTGGCTTTCCTCAATTCAGAATGACGTGTACAAGAATCTTGCAATTATGTACCCGGAAAATCCCAATTAGCATATCACATGCAGGCGTTTAAGGTGTGATTATAATAGTGGCTAAGAGGGTGTATAGGAACGCCTCAGAGTCAAGGTGTTAAAACAGAATTGTACATGGTCACAGTTTGGTGTGGCAACCCCCCCACCTCTATTTAGGCCTTGGTTTCTTCTTTTCACATAAATGGCCTCCTTAACACTCTCTTGAACTAAATAAGTATCACAGTCCGTTCCTCGCCAGTATGTTAACATACAATCGTTCAACAAGGTATGTCCTTTATCCTTAAGATGCAGATACACGGGCTGCGTCCTGACCCCGAGGAATTGGCTTCTTCTGTGCTGGCCTTAGTGATGCAGTTTGGCTGTTTGGTCTCCCCACAATACAAATCAGAGCATTCTTCCTGCACTGCACTGCATATATGATGTCGCTTTTCCTTGTGTTTTGGTATTGGGTCTGTCGGATGTACCACTTGCTGCCTCAGTTGTGTTTGTCGTTTAAACAGACAGGGATACGATGTTTTTTTGAAAATTCTTCTTAAATTGTCTCTCGAGACCCCTGCTCCATATGGGATGACCAGGTTCCCTTCCTCCTGTTCCTTGCTTTTCTCCCTTCACTGTTGGTATCTCCGTGTTCTTTTCTTCCGTCGACTTCTTTTTTACAAAGGCCCAGTCTGGATATCCCCAAGTTTTAAGGCTCCTCGGAATGTTGTCTTTGCTTTAGCCTTCGCCTTGTGCTAGTGGGGATGTTCTCGGCGCTGTTTTGCGGGTTCTGATGATACCCAGCTTGTGATCTAAAGGGTGGTGGGAGTCAACACAATACTGCGATCCTGTGTGTGTTTGTTTCTGTAAAACCTCTACGTCTCAGTTACCATTTTCGTAACTTCTACAAGCAGTCGCAGAAAGCGCGTTTGTTGTTTGTACTCTCTTCCCTTGTGAATTAATGTTTCGGTCCACCGATTAAATGTGTTCTGTGAAAAGCTGTACTCCTTCTGTGGTTTTTAACCCATGTGTCCATAACATAATATCTAACCAGTGGCTGGGTGCCATATTCCCTTAAAGGTAATTAAGCGCCTGTGGTTTCAACACTTTTATTTCCTCCCATGTAAGGTCTGGCCACGATAGTTGAAACTAAATACTGGATCCCATAGCACCTCCATGTTTTATTCTTATAGAATTATCCTGTATTTGAAATAATGGTATTCAGGGCACAAGTCCAACAGAACACACCTGTCTGGGTTGAAGATCAGTTCTGCTGGTAAGAGTGCTGTCTTGCCCAGCCGTTTGTCTCACGCACCATTTCCCAGCCTCCTTTGGTGGGTATACAAGTGACGAGAGATTCTCAATCATAGGACCCTCATAGTTTCGTTCTACACCGATCATATCTTCAATCTGTTTGGTGAATCTATGTTGGTGAACCCTTAACTACCTGGTGTGATATGCTAATTGGGATTTTCCAGGGTACATAATTGCCACAGATTCTTGTAACAAGTCATTCTGAATTGAAAAGCCCGTCGGATGACTAGCGAAAACGTCTTCAGAACTAACTCTGTTCTAAGTCCAGTTGTATCTAAGAATACAACATATCCCATGACCTGGATGAATGAGTAACCTTCACAAGTATTAGTGACAAATAACAAATTTGATCAATACATGAACAAAGTTGGTTTTTTTTTTAACCCCCCAAAAAAACCCCCAAACCTCCGACACTAGGTACACACACCTCTGAATCTACTTATCCATAACTTGGTGCAATGCTCGATACTTAAAGTGTCAAACTAAAGTACAAAAAAATATATGGAGATCAACAATCAAAAAAGTTTTTTTATTAACCCCAAACCCCCACGTGGCCGCAGGCACCATACTCCTACTGACCTACCCCTCCATACTGTGCGAGCATACCTAAAGGTTACGAAGTCAAAAATGTTTTTTGACCAATTATCAAAAAAGTTTTTTTAATACCCCCAACCTTACAATGGTGTACACCAACCTCACTGATATCTACTTATATCCATTATACGTTGGCAGACATCTTAAGGGTAACTAAACTTCAAAAAGTGTAGGTGCTTTATCGTCCGAAACGGTCGTTCATCAGGGATCATTGAATGACCGACCTTGCAGATTTCCCGAGCGAACGACCCGTTCGGCTGATAAAGCGCCTACACGATATGGGCTGAAAAGTTTTGTTCGTGATGTGTGAGCCTTAATATAATTAATGCAAACTTTAAAGCCTCCCACACAGTACCATTAAGTTTCCTACACACCAGTGCACAAAACTTATGGTCAGGGTTTTTGGAACGCTAGCAATCGTGCGTAATTTTTCAAAATGGAAATTAATGCTGTGCTTTAAAATCCACTAAACATCCACGTTAACCGGGAATTTTCTTCCCCCCCATTGTGCACTGGACATTTTCCACACTTGACTCTCCCCCAATTCATGCACTGAACATCCAAACTACCCCCCAATTCTCATATGTACCATTCCATGGACCCCCCAATTCATCACTGTACATTCACACTGACCCCCCCATTCATCACGTAACATTACACTGGACCCCCATATCATCATGTACATTCACAGGACCCCCCCTCCTAATTCATCTGTTACATTTTCACACATGGTCCCTCCCCCATTCATCACTGTACATCTCACATGACCCCCCATTCATCACAGTTCACTTCACAATATTCCCCCTCCCTCCCCTATTCCACTGTATTCCCCTGATTCCCCCCCATTTCCATACACCTGTCTCGCCCACAATGATTCCCCCCCATTCATCACTGTTCTTCCCAAACTTATTCCCCCCCATCAGCACTGTATATTCCACAATGATTCCCCACCACGATTCTTCACCTGTTCATTCCCAATAATGCCCTATTCCCCAAGCACTGTAATATTCCAAAGATTCCCCCCATTTCATCCCGTTCATTCCACAATGATTCCCTTCCCCCCCAATTTCAACACCCTGTTCATTCAACTTATTCCCCTCCCATTCAGCCACTGTATCATTCCCCATTGAGTTCCCCCCGATTCAGCAACTGTTCTTCCACAATGATCCCCCCCGATTCAGAACTGTTCATCCACAATATTCCCCCCCGATTCCGCACTGTTTCATATTCAACAATGATTCACCCTCCCATTCAGCACTGTTCATTCCATAATGATTCCCCCAATTTGAGCACTGTTCACCTTTCAAATATTCCCCCCATTCAGCACTGGATATTCCACAATGATGCCCCCCTCATCACACTGTTCATTCCAACTTATTCCCCACTTCAGCACTGTAATATTCCACAATTATTCCCCCGTTCACATGTTCTTCCACAATGATTCCCCGATTCAGCACGTTCATTCACAATGATTCCCCCGATTCAGACTGTTCATTCCACAATGATTCCCCCCGATTCAGAACTGTTCATTCCACAATGATTCCCCCCCGATTCAGCACTGTACATTCACAATGATTCCCCCCGATTCAGCACTGTTCATTCCACAATGATTGCCCCCCATTCAGCACTGTTCATTCCACAATGATTCCCCCCGATTCAGCACTGTTCATTCCACAATGATTCCCCCATTCGGCGCATGTTCATTCCACAAATGATTCCCCCGATTCAGCAGTTCATTCACAATGATCCCCATTCAGCACTGTCTTGATTCCACAATGATTCCACCCATTCTAGCACTGTTACATTACATGTTGACACCATCCCCCCACCCCCCATTTAGCACTGTAATATTCCACACTAATTCCCCTACCCCAGCAATTCATCACTATACCCACTGTACATGGTGATGCCCACACTATCTGCCAGTAAACTGTTCGTCTATCAGGCACCAGGACTACACTTTATTCCAACTAAACCCACCAACACTAAATAACTAGATCAACTAAAGCTCCTGTACTTTGGTGGGACCTGGTAATAATCCATTTCTGCTATGTCATTAAAGAGTTTTAGTTACACTTCTGATCATTTTACACTCGTACATGAAAAGGGAAAAGAAAAAACAAATGTTTAGTTTAGATTAACAGAATCATTAATCAGAACATGTTATGGCTAGAGTTAAACTGATTGACATATAACCCTTTATGACCATACGCTTTGATTGTGTATATTGAGGCTTATAACTAGTAGGAGCTGGTATGTATTAGGTGATCCACATCCAGGTTCATATCCAATGTACATAGTCATTATCCAAATAAAGGTTTTCCAAATGTCTATGACGTGAAAACGGTGCCTTGGACTCGACTATAACACAAGGTAGAAATTATACTTTTACAGCACAGTTCTGTCTGTATTGTAGAAGCTTTATTTGCCCTTTAAATGGACAGAATTCCCATACCAGTAATAGGTCCAAATCCCCAGGGTGGCAAACTACTGTATGGAATTCTTCTGTCCATTTAAAGGCAAACTAAAACCTCAAAACCATACAGAATCAGGAATATTTAACAATAGATACCTCCTCCTATTCTATTGTTTTGAGTTAGTTCCTTTAAATGTAGAGTCAATTCCACACAGTAACCCCCAATTCCGTGCCATCCAGGGTTTGGAAAATACAACTCCAGCATGCTTAGTTGCTGGGAGTTGTAGTTTCCAACATCTGCAGTGGCCACCTCACTGCCACCTATGTAAACAATGAAAACTTTTGGTTGATTTGTTATATGCACAAATAGGAGGTTTTACTCCTGTTTGCAAGTATTGGGGGACTGGTGTTAGCTCCTCTGTAATTTTTTTTAATTGCCTTCTCCTACCTGTCCGGCGGCAAAATACATACGATGGGATAGTATACATCCACACAGACTGCACTACTGCAGACCAAATCAATTTAATATATACAAAAATAGAACCTAGTGCACATCCAACTAATTTGCTTACATTAACGTACCAGTGAATGCGACTTAAAAACCTGCTAGTGAATGTTCAAGCAATTACAGGGAGATTCAATAAAGTTTTATCGTTTAAAATGGTGCTCAATTTGCCCCAACCATCAGATTTATTTAACATTTGTAGCTTAACATCTGAATTGGTTGGGGCACTGTTAGCAACCGTTTTAAACGGTAACGCACCATTTTAAACGATAAGAACTTTTATTGAATAACCCTCTTAGTTCAATAACTTGGCCAAATTATTTTAAGCCCAGCAACCACGGCACGGTTTGCTTTATTCTGCTGGGTCCTAACCTTTAATCTTAGTAAATTTTACCTTCGTAAGAGACGTAATTCTCAAACTTTCTTAGTAACAGTACCTGCCTCTTGTCCAGCTGCTGCTCACTCAGCATCCTCTGTGTTTCTGGATGAGAGGCACGGGGAAGTGAGAGGCGCCGAGAAGTGCCATCACCCGGAAGCGCAGAGGATGCGGAGCGAGCGGCCTCTGGATTACCTTCAAGGTAAATTGACTCGAGTATAAAGCGAGGTTCAGTTTTCAGGCTGTTTTTAATACTCAAGTATATACGGTATTATTAGACTTTCGTTCTCCTTTAATGTGTGTGTCTGGTTGCTGTGAGTTATAAATAGCATACATTTCTATGGGGATGAAATATAGCATGTAAAGGACCATGTTTTGTGGACTAACGTCATGTCAACTTATGTGTGGTGATGTACCCAGGGTTAGTAACTCAAAGTTTGTAGAACAACTTGTTGCTATCCTATTGGTACATCAGATAAAGGAGGGAAAGAGAGAGTGATAGAGGCTTTCAATAGATTGTCCTTAGTGTGAGCTAGAGTATGTAGAGGTTTGAGTACGTAGAGGTTTGAGTACATAGAGGTTTGAATATGTAGAGGTTTGAGTACATAGAGGTTTGAATATGTAGAGGTTTAAGTATGTAGAGGTTTGAGTACGTAAAGGTTTGAGTACGTAGAGGTTTGAGTACGTAGAGGTTAGAGTACGTAGCGGTTTGAGTACGTAGAAGTTTGAGTACATAGAGGTTTGAGTACATAGCGTAGAGGTTTGTGTACGTAGAGGTTTGAGTACGTAACATAGAGGTTTGAGTACGTAGAGGTTTGAGTATGTAGAGGTTTGAGTATGTAGAGGTTTGAGTACGTAGAGGTTTGAGTACGTAGAGTAGAGGTTTGAGTACATAGAGGTTTGAGTACGTAGAGGTTAGAGTACGTAGAGGTTTGAGTACGTAGAAGTTTGAGTACATAGAGGTTTGAGTACATAGCGTAGAGGTTTGTGTATGTAGAGGTTTGATTACGTAGAGGTTTGAGTACGTAGAGGTTTTAGTACGTAGAGGTTTGAGTACGTAGAGGTTTGAGTACGTAGAAGTTTGAGTACATAGAGGTTTGAGTACATAGCGTAGAGGTTTGTGTATGTAGAGCTTTGATTACGTAGAGGTTTGAGTACGTAGAGGTTTTAGTACGTAGAGGTTTGAGTATGTAGAGGTTTAAGTACGTAGAGGTTTTAGTACGTAGAGGTTTGAGTACATAGAGGTTTGAGTACGTAGAGGTTTGAGTACGTAGAGGTTTGTACTAACAAACAACTTTAGAATGTTCGTGTTTGAAACTTTTACCCATTTAAAGTGAATAGGCAAAAAATGTCTGGAAATGGATCATGGATAACTTTATTGGGTCCTGCACGTCCTTGACAATGACTGTGGGTGGAGCCAGAAAGAAGTTGGTTACTGCATGAGTAAAGTTCTCAAGGTACAAACAAGTTGATATTTCAGCCAGACTAACCCCCCAATGCAATATTTGTGTCGGGCTGAAATATTTCCTGGAAAGATCACTCTGAATTATATTTTTCATGTTTTCTGGCAGCTCATAACTCATGAAATGCAAAACCTTCCTGGTAAATAGTTTTAGGGGGATTGGGCCCTATGTTGTCCTTTAAGAATACTTCTGTATAGAACGGAATGTAACCTTACATAAAAATAATATAATGGGAAAATAAAAATCTCCAGATCTGTTTGCTAAACCACTTTGTGTACAGACCTGTTAGCTTACTGACACTAATAATTTGCTTTTGAGTGAAAGTTTTTCCACCATCACCTATGCATTACCTTAATGAAAGAGTGGGTTTTTTATTGACCCTTTGGGCTAGGCTACACTATTGTGCTTTTTTTGCGTTTGCGCATGCGTTTCCCCCCGATCATTGAAATTGCGGCAACGCACTGAAAACGTGCTCAGATGCGATGCGATTGCGCATGTGATTTGCGTTATGCATTGCAACCGCATGCGGTTTTCTATATCTAATGAAAAAACACATGCGCAAACGCAACAAAATCGTACATGAAATTGCATGCGATTCCATGTGCGATTGCGTTTCCGGTGCAATGTGGCCGTGCCCTAAGTCCTTTTAATACTCTCTTTGTTGCAAACTTTTCTATTTAATTAGATGTTCCACCCTGAGATGTCCAGTCCTGAACTTACTATAGCTGCAGCCTCACTAATCTCTCCAGTATCTATAAATACTTAATGGCTTACGTTAGCAGGACATTCAATTCAGTTGATTTCCCACCAAATCTGCGATTGCTCGGAATCTTACTCCTGAAGGCGTGAGATGGAAGATGGAGTGAGCAGGGCTGGTACATATAAGTTTGCCCACAGTGTAACTGGTACATACAAGTTTACCCACAGTGACTGGCAAATACAAGTTTACCCACAGTGTGACTGGCACATACACGTTTACCCACAGTGTGACTGGCACATACACGTTTACCCACAGTGTGACTGGCACATACACGTTTGCCCAAAGTGTGACTGGCACATACAAGATTGCCCACAGTGTGACTGTTACATAGGAGTTTACCCACAGTGTGACTGGTACATATAAGTTTGCCCAACGTGTAACTGGTACAAATGAGTTTACCCACAGTAAGACTGGCACATACAAGTTTGCCCAGTGTGACTGGCACATATAAGTTTACCCACAGAGTGACTGACACATACAAGTTTGCCCACAGTGTGACTGGCATCTTACCAGAGGGGCATTTGCACCTTTAATTGGCCAAAAGGGGTCATAATCTTCTGTGGGAGACTGTAAAAAGACAGGTTAGAATAATGTTATAATGAATATAAAGATATAATTGGGACAAAAAAAAGTTTTGTCAATATTTAACTCAAAATACTGAAATAATAAATAAGCAGATAAAGTTGTAACGTCTCTGTTAGGAATGGTATGTTATGTGGTAGCATTATAAAATGTTAACTCTTTAATTTACCCCTAATGTTCTATATGTGTTATACAGCCTTAGGTAATACCTACGTTATAAAAAGCTTTCCTAAGGAGTAAGGCCCGTGTAAACCAAAGCCCTTCCAAATGAAAGTATATGATCTTCCACCCGATCAGCTGTATTCCAGGATAAAAGAGACATAAAATGCTCTTGATATGTCTCTAGTCTGGTGACGGCCTACTAGGGGAGGATAGTAGTGGCTTGCTGGCCAGTGGGGTGGGCAAGACGGGAGCAGTAAACTCTGCGGAAAAAATTTTCCCAATTGCTTTAATTCCCAGGTCAAACCTAGTGTTCTATAGTATCACCACGGAGTACAGCTGATGGGACGGGTGGGTGTGTTTTTATATGGTGCATGCAAGCTGCAGCTGTCCAGATGTTTTAAAAGTACAAACTCCAGCATTCCATTAGCTGCCAATAGCTGTAGTAAAGTGTTTTTAGGGCATGCTGAGTGATGTAGTTTTCAAACATCTCAAATCTATGAAGGTGGCACATGAGCTATGTGAAGCTTGTTTGAGTGTACAGAAATCTTGAATTAATAGTATTTGATTGCCCAGACTAGGTGAACAAGCTGATGAGAAGGATTCGACACCTCAAGGCCTAAAACAGCAGGAGCCCAACATGGCCCGCATGAGGCCTAATCACAAAATAGAAGGGCCCAGGGAACTGTTACTGCATACTGGCCCCATTTATAGCGATAGGGCAATTGGGGGGCAGCTTCAAGTGCCCCCTAGACCCCCACAGTTTGGTCAAATCCGAGGGGGGGGGGGGGGGGGGGGAGGGAATCAGAGTTCCATGCACAAGGATTTTACGAATATTTTCTATTGATCTCTGGGGGAAGAGATGAATATAGGGTGATTCTGATCACCTAATTATGATTTTGCCTGAAAAATGCTTCCGGAAAAGTGATTTATTCTGATCGGGACTTTGACTTGGAAATATGTCGATTTAAAGTTTGTTATATTCCTAAGATGATCTGATTGATGATGCTATGGAGGAAGATAAAAAAATATAAAGTGAAATTCACATACAAAAAAAATCTTAAAGATGAAACAACACACCCTATTGTATCTATTGTGGTCCATTCAAAAGGTGGTCAGGGGCTGCACAATGAGGTAACCCGTGCCTTATAAAGGGGACACTATACTATGCAATAACTAGTGTTTCTGGTTCATTCCCTCTCGCTCATTAACAATGCTAGCAATGTAGAGAATGGGAGGAGAGTCAGAACTCTGACGTGGGGGTGGAGCTGAGTGCCACATTGTTCTTTATGGAGTTAATTATTAATTAAAAATGTTTTATATGGTTAGCGTACTTAATCCCTTTCATTGGTTGCCAGCTGCAGTGGTATCACAAATGACAACGTGCAGCGGGTGCACGAGTCAATTTGCAGCTTACTTATAGCAGCTAATAGTTGTCAGGAAAATTTACGCTGTATGCAAATCCCTTTCGGGCTGTCCACAGCCGCCATAACCTATATGTGAATCCCGGATAGATAAGAGTGATTGATTGGCTCTTAGATAAGCAAAAACTGTAACTTAAGATCCTGGAAGCTGTACACTTACTACAACTGCACAGGCCAATCGATGTGGAGCGGTTCGGTTTATTATTTTCCATTTAGTTTGCATATAAAAATGAGGTCTAAAGACAATAATATGACATTCCATTTCAGCGGTTCTAAGTTTGACAACAGAACATCTAAAGACCTGCAACCACTCTCTGTCCATGCCTCTCACTAGTTTCTTTTGCAGGCTGTGGCCTAGATTTAAAAATAATTTGAAATTAGAGGTGGGACTTATGATTGTGCAGCAGATATGCGGTGCTAGAAGCAGTAGGATTGCAACTGGCATGCTCAGGTCTGTGACACGTGGCCCCCAGGGCGGCGCAATGGTGTGGTTATGTGCTGCTGGGAACACAAACACATATTACTGCCTGTGTTATACACCTGGACAAGGACACCCAATCATGTTATCAATAACTCAATACCACTATTTTCATTCAATGTGTTAAAGGCCAAGGACATCGATCCTAGTCCTCAACAGCGTTTGGTGTAAATTGAGCGTCGATGATGCTGCCTGTATAGTAGAAACCAAAATAGTAAATATCCCAGGGATTTCCCAAGTATGTACAGCACAGTTGACAACGGCCCATCCCAACATTTTTTACAGCCCACCAATGGAAACTGGCGAGGGATCTTATTTTATTCTCCAAGTAGGATCTGAGGGGGGAAAAAAAATTATTTTGCCATAATTAGAAGAGCATCAAAAAAACCACAATGTAGCATTTTACATGATGGAAACTCAAAGCTTTAGTATAGAGGGGACGAGGTGACCGAGGGAAATTTTCGGTTGTGAAACGATTATTCCCCTACGCCGTTCCCGATGCGGAACGTGCTCGTGGGGTCTGAAACAAAATTGTTTTGCATATACACACTTTACTAATAAAAGGGTCAATCCCATCGGTATCTACGGGATATGGCCCTTTACCTGGAATGTGGTACCCAGCTTAATATAACCAATCCGTTTCTGTAAGAGTCTCACTCCTGGAGAATACAGGCGATAGTATTACTCACAAAGCTCTCCCCCTCTATCAATAGGGTGCAGGCCTATGTTAAGATTTGACATAAGTTGACCCATCTACCAAATCAAGGAGAGGGTCAGAGTGATAAAAATAGTTAAACATCTATGACCTGGCATATTAAGTCTCACCCTATACAGCAAATAAGGGGGATGGATTTATTTGTTTTTTTGCTCCATTGTTTTTTTTTTGTAGGGGGTTACATCCCCTTTCCTGGTACAATGTAGAATGAGCCAACAAGAGGGGCACAATTCTGCAGACAGAAATAATATCAAAAAAGATAATTTCTAGAATCATTTTTTATGATTTGATATACAAGACAGACAAGTAAGAAAACAAGAAGCTTCTCTGAACAGACTGTGCAACCTCCCATGGACAGATCCTGGACTGAGTGGGGTGTAAAGATATAATGACTGTAAGCATTTGACTGAAGATTGAGAGTGATTAATGGTAAGGGAGCTAGAGAATAGTCCTCAACCTGGGGATAGTCTTAATAAAAAGGGGAGTTGATACGTCATGTATTGTAGTTTTTAATAAAAAAAAAAATGGCACAATAATAAGGAGGAGGAATTATACATTCTGATTTATACAGTTACGGTAGACAAACATTCATGACTAACACAATTACTATGATAATTGGAGCAACTTCATACAATTTTACAAGATACTAAACAAGTGTTGATTTTACAGTCTTTCATTTTACTACCAGGGAACCGACAAAGTCCCAGAAAACAAAAATGCCCTTAAAAGTTCTAATAGTACTAAGGAATTTCACAGCAACTCAAGTAATATGTTAATAAAAGCAGTTGTCTGTCCAGTAAGTTAAGGAAAAAGGTTGTGTGCTATATTTCTCCTTTAGTACAAAGTTTAAATATGTGATCCCCCTTCCACGACAACCTCCAGTCGTATCAAACAACACAAAGTGTATCAATCCAGGGCAGTAACAAGCATGGATATAAAGAGAGAGATCATAGGTATGAATACAAAAGGAAACAGATCTTTAGCCATGTACAACATTCTAGACCAGACAGAAATCCTGTAACCAATCAACAAATAAGTGTCAAACTTCCCTCAGGGGAAGGAAACGACCAATGCCAAAATGGTAGGTTTCATACACATTATTAGATTTTTGATGTTAAGTTAAAAGACTTTAACCTACTGTTGGCCTTTAAATCTCCACCAGCGATCCCGGAGATCTAAATGTACTTAAGAATAATAAGCCATCATGATTTGAGTTGCTTATCTGTAGGTCACATCTCAAGTAGTAGATCATATGTATTGAACATGTTGCTGTAGTGATTCATAATGTACTGTAAGACAAAATATTATCTCTATCCTAGTGCGGAGGCGGCCTCCCTGGGTAAAATGGATATCCGTCCCTGAGTCTTTCTGATTGATCTTAAGACCTGTCTGATAACGAATGTTTAGACAAAACGTGTTACATATCACAAATACTAATAAAAAATGAAATCCATAATGTTAAAACGTGTGAAGAAGCTGGAAGGGATCAAGCATCTTAAACCTTTTGTAAGTGCCCTGAGCTAAATATATTTACTTTAAAGGATAAGTATGCTGTAAAAAAAGTTAAGTTTATTTGGAAGCTGCAGCTTTAAAAAAAATGACAGTCACCATTGTTTATTTTATTTTCAAAAGGATGATGAACATGCCATTTAAGCGCACCAATATTGCCACCACACAAAAAAGGACAAGGCACAAAGAACAGGAGAGCTGTAATTCTGTATATCGATCCTGAGATGCCCTAAATCTGAGTAGCCACAGGTCCCACAACCTGACGCCGCATTTTTGCAAAACATGCAAAGTATATGACTAGCACACTGTACACCTAGTCCAAGTATGGCTACCAAAATAAGTTTTGTGTCAAAGACACAGAGAGAACAGTTACATGTAAGTATAGATAAACTGATTGCATCATTTCATAAATCTTAATCCCTTTGTCTATTGAAATTCATTAAAACCTAGGCGGACCTTTAATATGTACTAAATTAGACAGGGGGATTATATAGACATTAAACTGGCACATGTAGATCTTCAGGGCAACACTGTCTATCATATTCGAGGTTTTCTCTGGTTTCTGGGAATAGCTTCATCAATCGACCAGTTGAGAGCTGATTAACATTCCTCTATTTCATTGGATTAAGAGTACCTAATTATACTTACAAATGCATTTTTTCTCCTTAGAGCGAGTAGAATAAAGGCGTCCATATCCATGTTTAAATGACCTTACAGAAGCAATATACTTGTCAATCAGCCATTTAATTAAAGAGAAACAAAATGAACAAGCACATACATACACACAACACATAATGGCAAGGACCAATATTTAAAATGACCCTGTTTTAATTATTGCATAAAGGACAAGTAACAAAGACAAATTACTTTAAATTCCTCTGGCCTGAGAGAACATCCCAGTAGAGCTGAAAAATCCTCTATTAGAAAAAAAACATCCTAGCAGTTCCTTATACGTCCCTTCACACGAGCGTTATTATATACATTTACAGCAACAATTTGTCAGTAATGATTTGACAGAGAAACGGTCACAGAAGTGAGACTGTGATACCGAAATTACGGTAAGCCTTTTAGTTAAGAGATTTCTAAAGTACAATCAGGGTTGCAGTAATACTAGAAAATGTTTCTAATGGTCATAGGCTATCCCTCCATTGAACAGTTGCAATATAGACAATACAAAGTTATTCGTTTGTTACACTCAGTTTTAGCCTGTTCATCTAACTTCAGTGCCGTGGACTTCCAGTTAAAATAGAGTTTGTTGTTTTGTCCATGTTATTCAAGGGTATGTCCAACCCTCCAAAATTATTTTAAATATGTGTCAGGGAAATGGTCACAAACCTTGACCTTGCAAGGTTTATATGTCTGAAAGCTCTCCCCAAAACTGCCTTCTGCTTGTCTTTCGTGAACGGAAGCAACAGAGGAGCGTCGACTGGCATTCCTCTGTGTTGGCTAAGATTATTGCGCCTTAGTCAATCAAAATTGAAGTTTGTGCCCATTTCCTGGCACACAAAATTTTTTTGGGGTGTGCACATACCCTTAAGAAAACCACACACATGACAGACTAGTTCTCCCTGCTGGACATCAGCTTTTTTGTGTGGTGGAATTGGAAAAACAGACTTAGTTAGAGAGCTGATAGCGGTTGCTGGCTGACCCCAAAAACAAGCTCCCTAAACAAAGTGAGGAATGTTCAGTACTGTTTGCAGCCAGATTACAACCAATACCCAAGGAAATATGGCTGTCATTAGCTATAAATCCTGGACTGTGTGTACCCCCTTAAGTAAGCTAGTGATCCAGGTTGCTGGTTTGCGGCTTTTCTTTGTGTTTATGTTCTTTATTTTATCTTGCTACCCATTAAATGTGTGATTTTAGAAGCATAGGACCAAAGCTCCAATACTAATGAGGGTAGGCCATACGAAAAACAGGTTTTCTGGAAGGTAAGATATCCCCTTAAACATTAAAGGGAACGTCCATCCTCCAAAAAAAGTGAACCCCCACTACTGGCCCAACCTTCCCCTTTAAAAGAATCCTTACCTTACATCCCTGCTCTTATGGTTTTCTGTAGTGCCTCTTCAAAGCGCTAGAAAAACGTAGGGTAGGAGCTTCTTCCTTCCAAAGGTCTCTGCCTCTCGTTGGTCCTCTCGCTGCTACCTGGCATGTGCAGTGGGAGCCTCACCTTCAACCCTCCCTCAACCCCCATCCCATCCCTGGCTCTACTTCTGTAGGGTTATTTCTATATCTATCAGCCATCTACACATGAATGACACGGTGATTGTTATAACTATAACAGTGTATATTATCAGCCATCACACATACTGGAACACGGTGTAGATTGTTATAAACTATAGCAGTGTATATCTATCAGCCCACTACTACATCAATGACACGGTGTATTGTTATAACATAGCAGTGTATCTATAGCCATCTACTACATAATGACACGGTGTTGTATGTTAACAATGTAGTGTATATTTCAGCATATCACTAAATAATTGACACTGGTGTGGTTATAACTATAACAGTGTTATATCTAATCAGCCATCTACTGACTAATGACACGGTGTATTGTTATAACTATAACAGGTTATATCTATAGCCATCTACTACATAATGACACGTGTTGTTATAATATAGCAGTGTATATCTATCAGCCATCTACTACATACAATGACACTGTGTATGTTATAAACTGATAACAGTGTTATACTCATAGCCATTCTACTACATAATGACACTGTGATTGTTATAACTATAACAGTGTTATATCTATCAGGCCATCTACTACATAAGACAACGGTGTATTGTTATAATTAAGCAGTGTATATCTATCAGCCATCACTACATCAAGGACCACGGTGGGTGTTATAACATAACATGGTTATACTAATCAGCCATACTACATACAATGACACGGTTGTGTATTGTTATAACTATAGCCAGGTTTATCGTAGTCATCTACTACATACATGACACGGTGTTGTATTGTTATAACTATAACAGTGTTATATCTATCATCCATCTACTACATAATGACACGGTTGTGTATTGTTTATAACTATAGCCAGGTTTATTATCAGTCATTTACTACATTTAATTACAACGGGTGTGTTGTTATAAACTACTAGCGTGTTAATCTATCAGCCATCACTACAGTAATGAACGGTGTGTTGTTATTAACTATAGCAGTGTTATATATATAGTCATTACTACATAATGACACGGGTATTGTGATAAATATAGCAGTGTTTATATCGATCGTCATCTACTACATCATACACGTGTATTGTTAACTATAGCAGGTTATATCTATCAGCCAATCTACTCTAATGACACGGGTATTGTGTTATAACTATAGCAGTGTTATATTTATCAGCCATTACTACATAATGGACACTGTGTATGTATTGTTATAACTATAACAGGTTTGTATAATATCAGCCCATCTACTACATAATGACACGGTGTATGTTTTAAACTATAAACAGTGTTAATCTATCAGCCAATTCTACTACATAATGACACGGTGTATGTTATAATTATAGCAGTGTGTTATATCTATCAGCATCTACTACATAATGAACACGGTGTATTGTTATAACTACTAGACATTGTTATATCTATCAGCCATCTACTACATAATGACACGGGGTATGTTATAAAAATACTATAGCGTGTTATATCGATCAGTCAATCTACTACATAATGACACGGTGTGTATTGGTTCTATAACTATAACAGTGTTTATACCTATCAGCCATCTAGTACATAATGACACTGGTGTATTGTTATAAACTATAGCATGTTATAATCTATCAGCATCTACTACATAATACACGGTGTGTTGTTATAACTATAGCAGTGTATAATTATCAGCCATCTACTACATAATGACACGTGTGTTGTTATAACTATAGCAGTGTTATCTCATAGCATCTACACATAATGACACGGGTTATTGTTATAAACTAAGCAGTGTGATATCGATCAGCATCTACTACATAATGACACGGTGTATTGTTTATAACTATAACATTGGTATATCTATCAGCCATCTACTACAAAATGTACACGGTGTTGTATGTTATAAAACTATAAACAGGTTATATCTATCAGGTCATCTACTACATAATGACACGGTGTATGTTATAAACTATAGACGAGTGTTATACGATCAGTCATCTACTACATCATGACACGGTATTTGTTATAACTATAACAGTGTTATATCTATCAGTCATTACTACATAATTACACGGGGTTATTGTTATAACTGATAGCAGTGTTATATCTGATCAGTCATCCTACTAACATATTACACGGTGTGTTGTATAAATATAGCAGTGGTTATATCTATCAGCCATCTACTACATAATGACACGGTGTATGTTTGTTTATAACTATAGCAGTGTTATATTATCAGTCCATCTACTACATATGACAGGTGTATTGTTTATAACTATAACAGTGTTATATCTATCAGCCATGTACTACATAATTACACGGTGTATTGTTATAAATATAACAGTGTTATATCTATCAGCCCTGTACTACATAATTACACGGTGTATTGTTTATAACTATAGCAGTGTTATGATCAGTCATCTACTAAAATACACGGTGTATTGTTATGTATAACTATACAGTGTTATATCTATCAGCCATGTATACATAATACACGGTGATTGTTATAACTATAGCAGTGTTATATCTATCAGTCATCTACTCACATAATGACAGGTGTTGTATTGTTGTATATAACATAAGCAGTGTTATATCTATCAGGTCCATTATACACAATGAACGGTGGTATTGTTATAACTATAACAGTGTTATATCTATCAGCATGACTACATAATACACGGTGTATTGTTATAAACATAACAGTGTTATACTATCAGCCATCTACTACACAATGACACGGTGTATTGTTATAATTAACAGTGTTAGATCTATCAGTCATCTACTACATAATTACACGGTGTAGGTTATAACTATAGCAAGTGTTAAAATCTATCGCATGAGATGTGATAACATTCTCAATGTGTCCAGATAAGGCCATAATTTTAATGGGTAGACAATCTTTTAATACATTGCTTGCAGGGGTTTCTAGTAAGTGTTAAAGTACTTTCTGGATGACCAACTAGCATTAGGATACAAAAAACATCACGACACTGGCAATTACATATCTCCTTGGCATGATCAATCATATGAAAACAATCAGGGCATAAAAATAATAATATCAAGCCATGGTTATTCATTAAACACCCCAAGTAAACAGCAAAACCTAGAGAATTACAGCTTTAAACATTACATCAGCAGGACTGACCGTAATGATTAGGAGAGAAAACTATTTCAAGGAGACATAAGAATAACAATGAAAAAGCTTAATTAAAAGCTGGTTTCAAGAAAAAAAAAAACATATCAGAGAGTTTCAATAGCCAGAAGGTTTTCAAAACAGAGAGAAACACAAAACAAAACCTATCCATGTAATTACTACCTAAAATGGAACGCTGCTTTGAAGTATTGACATTTCCAGCGAGAGCCAGCACAGCTAACGTGAAAGACCTTACCACAAAGCACAGTTTAACACAAATGGGCCACATTAGTGAAAAGGTCTAATCCCCAATGACCATATGGAGCTGATAACGTATCATTTACAGAATAGATAGGGCACGCTAAGGCTTATTGAACATTCCTAAGAAGGATGTGAGGACTGAAAAGGAAACATTAGGGATTTCTTTGTGCGTATCTGGGGACATGTGTCCCATATTAAAATGGGGTTTCTTTTCCCTCCATGTCATCCCTCTAAAATAGGCCTTCAAACTCATTATCTTTATCTTGAGCTGAAGGCCTATAATTTCAACCACTATGGCCCCACTGTGCTAGTGCATAAAAAATCCTTACCTACATCCCAGCTCCAAATGGTTCTCCCGTAATGTCCCTCCAAAGTCGAAAACTGGCCACCAGGAGCCTGGCAGGGAGGGAAATTGTTTCTGCCTCTGAGATGTCCTCTCAGAGGGTTTTGGCTGGCAGAGCTATAAGGTCTCTACTTATTTATGTTTAAATAATTTGTTTCCAATAAAAAACCAATGAACAAGTAAAAAAAAAGGCTGTTATGCTGCTATAGATCATTGTAAGGGTCAATGCATTCCCTTTAAAGGATATGTACAACGAAAAAAAACATTAGGTTAGTGGCAAGCTGTGGCTTTAAAACTAAGATGGCCCATAAAAAATTTCTTCTATCCCCCTCAGAGCCTTTATTGGTTCAAACTGCTGGCTTTCTCCTCCTGAATAATGGCATCTGGAACTCCGACCAACAAGATCTCCTGGCTCATCCTGCTTCCTTGGTGCCAAATGTAAGCTCTGGTCCCACCACGTGCGTGCGGCCTCACTTTGTGCGTTGTGAGCGTGACATCAGTGCGCACGCAACCGAGTTAATGCATGTGCGTATGTAATCTAAATCAAGAGAGAAAGAAGGTACCGCACACAAAGAGTACAAGCTATATACAACCCTTATTGATGTATCACGCCATGTTTAGACGCGTGGTGCGATCGGAACTTACATTTGGGGGCCAAGAAAGCGGATGAGCTAGGAGATCTTTTCGGGGCGGAGCTCAGGTGCCTCAGAATTGTTTTTTTGGCCAACTTAAGTTTAAAAAGCCCACAGCTTGCCACTAACCTAAAGTTTTTTTTACGGTGTACATATCCTTACAACTGACAAACTGCAAAAGGCCCTTGTGCGAGCAATGGAAATTGCATATTTGCATGTATGCATTGCATTGTTTTCACAGAATTAATAAGAAACTCTAGCAATCTGAAGTCTGATTTCTAAGCAAAGTAATAATCATTACTCTAAATTAGAACCTTACCACGCCAATGCCCTCGAAAGCAAAGATTGCAGTGCCAAAAAAGAGTGGATAGGACCTCCAACTGGCAGCATTAGGACAGATGGGAGGGATCCGGAATATCCTACAAAAAAATAGCAATTCAGTGCGATTTAAACAGTGGGTATTATTATTGCGGTTACACTGTACCAAGGCTGTCATTCATGGCTAAATAGGGTAGCAGTTTAAGGAAAGGCAATAAAGCTTCGTACACCCTTCTGGTGGCATGGATAAGGCACTACACGAGCATGTGCAGACGCAGGGCCATAGAAGACAGTGATCCCTTCTGGCAGATAGAAGGTGGAAACGCCTCTCTGGTAAGATATTTTCATCCTAATTCGCTTGTTCATTATGTATTATTTATTGCTTATTTATTATTTCAGTATTTTGAGTTAGGAAACTTCTCCTGTAAGTGATGTAAGTAGAAGATCCTTATTATTTCTGTATTTATTGGTAATATCAACTAATTTTATGTTAAATTTGTCATAGTTACATCTCTGCATTTGTTATAATGTTATTCTAACCTGTCTTTTTACAGTCCCCCATAGAAGACAGTGACCCCTCTTCACAGATAGAAGGTGGAAACGTCTCTCTGGTAAGATACTTTTATTATTTTATTACAGCTTATGTATTAGATTTTTACCTATTGTTGTATTACTGCCTATGAAATAGAAAAGCCTAATGGGGTGTGGAATAAACTGTGACATGACACCCTATTATTTTATTGTCTATAAGTAGTTATATCATTTATATTCATCTCTGCATTTATTATAATGTTATTCTAACCTGTCTTTTTACAGCCCCCCATAGAAGACAGTGACCCCTCTTTGCAGATAGAAGGTGGAACCGTCTCTCTGGTAAGATACTTTTATTCTAACTCACATGTTTTATTTCTTTTTTGCCCGATACGCATATTATTTGAAGCTGCCTGCACTAAATTGGTGCATATCTTTTAGGAAAGATTAGTGAGTGATTCCCTTATAGTTATACATTATGTACGTATGGCCTAAGCAAACTGATATAAGTCAGACTGTAGAAATCTATAATGATTTTTATTACAGCTTATTTATTAGATTTTTACCTATTGTTATATTACTGCCTATGAAATAGAGAGACCTAATGGGGTGTGAGATAAACTGTGACATGACAACCTAATATTTTATTGACTATAAGTAGTTATATCATTTATATCCATCTCTGTATTTATTATAATGTTATTCTAACCTGTCTTTTTACAGTCCCCCATAGAAGACAGGGACCCCTCTTTGCAGATAGAAGGTGGAAACGCCTCTCTGGTAAGATACTTTTATTCTAATTCACATGTTTTATTTCTTTTTTTGCCCCGAGGGCCTATTAACAGGGTCCAGTCACACTAACCTAATATACAGAGAAATACATAACTGTCCTCCACCCATATCTTAACAATATATGAATGTATAGATCCTGCAGACTACGTAATATTTAATGAAAAATAATAGTTTTATTATTATAAAATAAATAATCTACAGTCAAAT